>JAJIBD010012198.1:0-16566 GCA_021461705.1 Cryptotis parvus
GGCATAAGTGTGAATGTCTGTGAGCACAGTGTGAACATAAGTGTGTCTGAGCATGTGCCAGTGTGTGAGCACGTGGGAGAGACAGTGGGGGAGAGAGGCGCGTCTCTTCCTTCTCCACTGCCCACCCGGCCCCCACAGCGGCCACGAGAGAACCGGTGCCTGGTGTCTCCCGGGTGCCGCGCCCAACACTCAACGCCTGAATAGCACAGAGCCAGGAAGCTGCCAGCTGCCGCCCCAGCAGAAGGGCAGCCCAGATCTGGGGGCTGGGGGTCGCATTCAGGCCTCAAGTGGCTCGTCAGAAGCCTCCGAGCCCCCAGCCCCGTCCCCGCACGGCTCCCTGGGCCCAGACACCAGCCCCCTGGGCCTTTGGGGTGTCCGTACGGTGGCCCCTTCCCCAGGCTGTGCACCCGTATATCTGGACACACTTAGGGGGCCCAAATCGGTCATTGAAGGACATTGTCCACAGTCAGCTGACGGTGCCCCGTGACATTGGGGAATGGCCCCCTCGGCTCCACACAGCGGCCTCTGCACCGGAAGGCCCCACTGAGACACTTGGGGCTCCCGGTCTCCCCCCCCTCCCTGCCTTCCCCGCCTCTCACGACGCCCGCCTCTCCCCTGTACCTTTGTAGAGCGTCTTGGGCACCTGGCAAGTGTGTCCGCACCCGTTGAAGCAGCATTTCCTCACGCCCGAACACTCTCCGTCCACCTCGCAGCTCTCCACGCAGGCGGCCGCGGGGCCGCTGGCCTTCTCGGGAGCCGGACAGTCGCCCTGCTTGACGGACAGAACGGCCTGCAGGAAGGCGCAGCTGAGCAGGCACTCATACTTCTTGGGGAACAGGGACTAGGAGAGATCACAGGGGCCGGCCCTGCTGATGTTCCAGCTGGGGAGACAGTCCGCACCCCACCCGCTTCGCCGACCGAGACCAGGGCTCAATGCCTTGGCCCAGTTCCCTGCCTGACCCAGCGATGGTTCCGAGGCACAGCCTGGCTCGCGCAGCACGCACACACCACGTGCATTGAGTCAGCCCCCACAAGCACGCACATTCACAGTCAGCACAGACACAGGTGTACACACACGCCTTAGCATTATATATGTTTAGACCTGAACCTGGATCTGGCCCCACCCAGCATCTGCACCTAAAAGCTGGTTCTTTGATCTCTGTTGATGCAGCCTGCCCGGAAGAAAGGATTCTGGGGCTTTTGGGTATATAAAGGGACGGACTCGGGGAAGAAGCATCCGTATCCGTTTTGCTGGGAGACCCAAGCATGGGCATAAGGTCAGAGATCTGGGAATCCCATTATCTCGATTGTACTAGCAGAACTTGTTTAATTATGGTGACGAGTAAAGCCTTTCGGAACTGAGCTGAATGCGTGGTTTGTCCCTCTGCCGCCGGTCCTTGATGTTAAAGGGAACTAAGTCATTCCCGATATTGCTGGGGACCCCAGCTGGATGCAATCCGATGCTCTTTTGGGTCACACCCAGCGATGCTCAGGGGTTGCTCCTGGCTCTGCACTCAGGAATTACTCCTGGGGGTGCTCGGGGACCCTATGGGATTCCGGGGATGGATCCAGGTTGGTCACATGCAAGGCAAACGCCCTCCCGGATGTGCTGGCGCTCCCACAGCACGCCCACACCATTGGGACCCCAAGCTGTCCACCCCAGAGCATGTGGTCAGGAGATTGGAATGGGGACACGGAGCCTCGTGCACTGAAGCCAGAACATGGGATGGTTGGACAGGAAAGGCTCGCTCTGTGCTGGGGTCATCAGGAGGTGAGGGACGGGACCAGCAGAGTTGTGGGTCAGCAGGGACAGGCGTCTCGCGGCTCAGCTCCCAGAGCGGGACTCGCCAAGGACCGATGCATCCCCGGGCCGTCCTGTCCCACATCTGGGGAGGGAGCTTTGATACTAAGGCAAGAATCCAAACTGCCCTATCAATCTTGGGGACTCCTTAACTGCTGTTGCTTAAAGCCTGCTCTGCTTAAAGTCTCTCTTCTCCTGATGTGCTGTTGCCCCCTCTGTGAATGGGGATGTCAGAGATATAAGCAGTGTGGGTCCTAAATCCTAATTTACAATTCAGCCTGCGCCCCCAACCTGTTAGCCTAGAAAGGAGCCAGGCCTGTGAAACCATTAGCACCTGAATAAGCTTCTCCACAGGCCCTGAAACGGAATGTGTGTCCCCTGCTGTGGTTCCTGCCCCAGCCTCCCTCAGGGTCCTGTTACCCTGTGGCCACTCCAGAAGTCCCTTTTCTCTCCCTCCCCTCTCTCCCTGAGTGTGCCCTGGGGTCAGAAACCTGCGGCAGGGCTGACTCCTGAGTGCAGAGCCAGGAGGAAAACATGAGCCTCACCGGGTGTGAGCCAAAAAGAAAAAAACCCAAAGCAAGTTAAATTGGGAAATAACAGGAAATGCTGGCATTCAAATAGTTCCTGAAGCTCACAGCTTTCCAGGTGAAGCCCAGAAGGACTGTCCTGGCTTCCACACTAAATGGACACCTGTGTAGAGAGGAGGAGGGAGGAGGGAGGGGAGGAGAGGGAGGAAGAGGAGGAGGAGGAGGAGGAGGAGGAGGTGGAGGAAGAGGAGGAGGAGGGGGAGGAGGAGGTGGAGGAGGAGAAGGAGGAGAAGGTGGAGGAGGAGGTGGAGGAGGAGGAGGGGAAAGGAGGAGGAGGAAGAGGTGAAGTAGAGGAGGAGGAGGGAAGTAGAGGGAGGAGGGTGGGGAGGAGGAGGTGAGAGGAGGAAGAAGGAGGAGGAGGAGGAGGGGAAGTAGAGGAAGAGGGTGAGGAGGAGGTGAGGAGGGGGGAGGAACAGGAGGAGTGTATGACTGTGAGAGTATGTGTAAGACTGTGTGAGTAGTGTACGACTGTGAGAGTATGTGTACGACTGTGTGAGAGTATGTGTACAGCTGTGAGAGTATGTGAATGACTGTGAGAGTATGTGTATACGACTGTGAGAGTATGTGTATGACTGTGTGAGAGTATGTGTACAGCTGTGAGAGTATTGAATGACTGTGAGAGTATGTGTATGGCTGTGAGAGTATGTGTATGACTGTGAGAGTATGTGTATGACTGTGTGAGAGTATGAGTATGACTGTGTGAGAGTATGTGTATGACTGTGAGAGTATGTATGACTGTGAGAGTATTGTATGACTGTGTGAGAGTATATGTAGGGCTGTGAGAGTATGTATGACTGTGAGGAGTATGTATGACTGTGAGAGAGTATGTGTATGACTGTGAGAGTATGTGTAGGGCTGTGAGAGTATGTATGACTGTGGAGAGTATGTGTATGACTGTGAGAGTATGTGTATGACTGTGAGAGTATGTGTACGGCTGTGAGAGTATGCGTATGACTGTGAGAGTATGTGTACGACTGTGAGAGTATGTATACGGCTGTGAGAGTATGTGTATGATTGTGAGAGTATGTGTATGACTGTGAGAGTATGTGTATGGCTGTGTAGAGAGTGTGTGTACGGCTGTGAGAGTATGTGTATGGCTGTGAGAGTATGTGTATGACTGTGAGAGTATGTGTATGACTGTGTGAGAGTATGTATACGACTGTGAGAGTATGTGTATGACTGTGTGAGAGTATGTGTATGACTGTGAGAGTATGTGTATGACTGTGAGAGTATGTGTATGACTGTGTGAGAGTATGTGTATGACTGTGTGAGAGTATGTATATTGTTGTGAGAGTATGTATGACTGTGAGAGTATGTGTATGACTGTGTGAGTATGTGTATGACTGTGTGAGAGAGTATGTATGACTGTGAGAGAGAATGTATGGCTGACTGTGAGAGTATGTGTATGACTGTGAGAGAGTATGTGTATGAATCAGGTGTGAGTATGTGTATGACTGTGTGAGAGTATGTGTATGACTGTGAGAGAGAATGTGTATGACTGTGAGTATGTGTATGACTGTGTGAGAGTATGTATGACTGTGTGAGAGTATATGTATGACTGTGAGAGTATGTGTATGACTCTGTGAGAGTATGTGTATGACTTTGTGAGAGTATGTGTATGACTGTTGAGAGTGACCATGTGTATGAATTTGTGTGACACTAGGTGAGACGTACTCTCACAGTCATACACATACTCTCTCACAGTCATACACATACTCACAGTCATACACATACTCACACAGTCTTACCACATACCACAGTCATATGCATACGCTCACACAGTCATACATACTCTCACAGTCATACACATACCTCACAGCCACATACTACTCACAGTCATACACATACTCTCACAGTCATATACATACGCTCAGACAGTAATACATACTCTCACACGTCATCCATATAAAATAGGTGTATTAGCGTGTGTGGGTAAGTGAGTGTATATATGAGAATGTGTATTAGTGTATGTGAGAATCTATGTGAATGTGTGTGTTTGTGACTGTGAGTACGTAGATGTGAAAATGTGTTAGTGCATGAGTAGGAGTGTGTGTATTTGTTGGTGTATGTGGGTATGTGTATGAGAATGTGTGGCAGTGTGAGACTATATGACGGTTACTTGTGAGAGAGAGTGAGTGTGTGACAATGTGATTGTGACCATGTATGAGCATGTGTCTGTGAGAATAGTGTATGTGAGCATATGTCAGTGTGAGAGAGCATGTGTGGGCATGGGTATATGACAGTGTATATTGTCTATGAGTGTGAGTGTGTGTGAGTGTATAAGTGTGTATGTGAGAATGAGTGTGTATATGCTTAGGGGGGTACTCAATCATATCCTTATTAGATACTGAATGAATAGTGCACTCAGGAATTACTCTTGGTGGTGCTCCGGGACCCTTTGGGATATCGGGATTGAACCCAGGTCGGGCTCGTGCAAGGCAGACGCCCTCCCCGCTGTGCTGTGGCTCTGGTCCCTGCTCATCTCACTTTGGGCTGAGAGCGGTTTTCACAGAGGGGTGTTGGGGCGCCCGTGGGAAGCTCCGCCATCAGACCGTCTCTTGGGGACCTCACGTAGGCCCCACCTTAACCAGGTGGCATTGTTCTGTGTATGTGGTTGGGGGTCCCTTGGTTGCAGAGCCCGTCACACTGGACCCTAATGGATGGCACGTCCGTGACCCAAATGGCTGTTGTGAGAATATTCTTCATCCTGGACATGAGCAAAGCCGGTGTTTTCAGCACGTCAGGAAACAGCCTCCTGCAGGCTCCCCTCAAGGGGCCGGGAACGGGTACCAGGCTAGGGCACATGTGCGGGTGGCCACCCTGGTTGGATCCCTGCATCTCAGGGCCCCCAAGCTATGCCAAACACTGTGGGGTGATCTTGGTGGCCCCCCAGCCCCAGATCCTTGGTCCAGAATAGTGACCACCAGGGGCTGGGCTGAGTGTTACTAGACGTGTCCTCAGGAGCCCAAAATGACCAAGTTCCAGCTCGGCTAACTTGAACCCATGCAAGTATTCAGAACAGAAACAAAGTATTCAGAACAGATACAAAGTATTCAGAATGGACACAAAGTATTCAGAACGGATACAAAGTATTCAGAATGGATACAAAGTATTCGGAACAGATACAAAGTGCTCAGAACAGAAACAAAGTGTTCAGAGCAGATACAAAGTGTTCAGAACAGATACAATGTATTCAGAATGGAGACAAAGTATTCAGAACAGATACAAAGTATTCAGAGCAGATACAAAGTGTTCAGAAGAGATACAAAGTATTCAGAGCAGATACAAACTGTTCAGAACAGATACAAAGTATTCAGAGCAGATACAAAGTATTCAGGACAGAAACAAAGTATTCAGAACAGATACAGAGTATTCAGAACAGATACAAAGTATTCAGAACAGATACAAGAGTATTCAGAGCAGATACAAAGTATTCAGAACAGATACAGAGTATTCAGAGCAGATACAAAGTATTCAGAACAGATACAGAGTATTCAGAGCAGATACAAAGTATTCAGAACAGATACAATGTATTCAGAATGGAGACAAAGTATTCAGGACAGATACAAAGTATTTGGAACTGATACAAAGTATTCAGAATGGATACAAAGTATTCAGAGCAGAGACAAATTCAGGATGGATACAAAGTATTTCGAACCAATACAAAGCATTCAGGACCTATGCAAAGTATTCAGGAGCGACACAAAATATTCAGGACCAAAGTATTCAGGACCCAGAGTAAGTGTTCAAGGACGGACAGAAAGTATTCATGGACTGAGAGAAACTACTCAGAACCAGTACTGGGACATTATTCAGAGAGAGCTTTGTGCTAAGAGGTCAGCAGGATGGACCGTGTCCGCCTCTTATGTTTGCAGGGCCGTGTCCCCCCTGAGGTCAGCAGGATGGACCTTGGCCTCTTATTTTTGCCGAGCCATGCCCCACCCTGCGGGCTTCTCTCCAGGAAGGAGATGGTGCTGCCGTCCCCTGGCCGAGGGTGCTACCACCCCCACGTCAGTACAGCGTCCATGCCTTGCTGCCAAGCACTGGTGTGCAGGCCTTGGCCAGTGCTGGGCAGGGGCTGCTCGTGGCCGGGCTCCGGTGCCTGTGCAGGTCCCAGGGATGAAGCCTGTGTCTGCCGCTGACACAGCCTGTCCCAAGCCGCCTCTCCAGCCATGCGTGTGTTTAATAAGCTTTAAGCTTTCTTTAAACACCGTGCTTTACAACGTTGTGTTTGTTAATAACTGTTAGAACTCTCCTTAAACACTGCGGTTAATGAAATTGTGCCCTTACCACCACCAGAGATTCTGTTTGCCCACCTCTTAGGCACTTAATTCATTGATTTTGTACGGCTGTTTACAACATGTTTCTCCTAGTGGTCTTGCTAAAGTCATGGCATTATAACTGAGCTGTTATGTGCAAATTGGCCCATCTGTGTTCATTGCTATCACTTACTGAACTTAGGGGCGTCTACTCAATTTTCTTTCCTAATTTATTAATTTTTTAAATTTATAGTTTGGGGCCAGAGCGATAGTCCAGCGGGTAGGGGGTTTGCCTTGCACACAGCCGACCGGGTTCTATCTCTGGCATCCCATAGGGTCCCCCGCGCCGCCAGGAGTAATTCCTGAGTGCAGAGCCAGGTGCAAACCCTGAGCATCGCCGGGTGTGACCCAAAAAGCAAACTATATATATATATAATATAAATATATATAATATATATAAAAATATATATTAAATATGTATAATATATAATATATATAATATATGTATTTATATTAAATATATATTTAATATATATTTATAAATTATATATATTAAATATATATTATATATTAAATATATAATCTATATTTAATATAGATAATATATATATTTATATTAAATATATATTTAATATATATAATTATATATAATATATATTAAATATATATAATATATATTATATATAATTATATATATTAGATATATTAGATATAATTATATATATTTTATATATAATATATATTAAATATATAATATATATTTAGTTTACATATATATAGTTTATTTTTAAGCAAAGTTGTTCGTGTTAATTTGTTACAACAGTCAGTATTCAGCCACAATCCCCCACCAACTTCCCACCACCATTATTTCCAGTTTTCCCCATCTACGGCTTAGACCTGCCCCTATATCAAACCTTCAAGCATTTATTTTCTATGGCTTGTCAAACATCATCTGCTACAAATGATGAAGAAACGTTTTCTCTGAAGAAAGCATATCAAATACGACAGGGGTAGCTTGCCAGGCTCTACCGTGTGGGTGGGATACTCTTGTAGTCGCCTCTAATCTCGAGCTTTTATTGATGAACCGTGCGGCCGTGTGAGCTGGGCTGTGATCAGATCTTCTGCTGGGTGGAGCTCTGTCGAGCTGTGGAGTCCGGATGCTGAAAATGTCAGCCCTCATGGTGTGGGGGGTCCTCTGGCTTCTTGCAAGGCTCTGCTGGGGTGGTGGCCAGGGCTAGAACCCGACGTCCCCTCCTGGGCACCTCGTGATCAGCTGGGCACAGGGAGAGCCTGTAGCAGCTCTGCCCCATGTATGAGAGTCTCTGGGTCAGCATACCTGGGCTGGGCTGGAAATTCCTGGGGATTGTGGATAATTTTTTCTATATGCTGTGTAATGTTTATTAGCATTCGAATGAGACCCTTGCGTACAAGGTGATGACAGGTGCTGAGAGGGCAGGGTGGCGTGGCCAGCACCCAGGGGAATGTGGAGTTTGGAGTTTGGATGGTGGTCAGCGCCTGGTCCAGAGAAACCCTCCCTAAGGGAACCTGGCGGTGCTGGGCCAAGGGAAGCAGTTGGCTCCTGCCTCAGAGGATAAAGGCCAGGGAAGGAGTGATAGTGGAGCAGGGAGGACGTTGGTCTTGTACACGTCCATCCCGGCATCCCATAGGGTCCCCAGAGGACCACCAGGAGTAATGCCTGAGAGCAGAGCCAGGAGGGACCCATAAGCACTGTGAGGTGTGACCCACCCAAAACACAAGAGGAAAAAGAACAGCTGTATTGAGTGGTCTAGCTGTTTAACGGTAAATGACCGCTCTGCTGGACTTAGCACCCTGGAGAACCTAGCCCGCCCCTTGGATGTGTCTGCTCTCTGATTGGTTATGCCCCTATGTGCATCAAAGGCATCAGGTTGCATTCCACCCATGAGACTGCAGATGTCTGTATGCAAATGACGGGGTGGGGGAACCAATCAGACTGGGTATGCAAATAAGGGTTTAGAGAGGACCAATGAGATTGCATCCACAAATGAGAGAATGTAGCCCAATAGGACTGGGTATGCAAATAAAGGTTTATAGAGGACCAATGAGATTGCATCCGACCCATGAGACTGCAGATGTGTTTTATGCAAATGACGGGATGTGGCTAACCAATCAGACTGGGTATGCAAATAAGGGTTTATAGAGTACCAATGAGATTGCATCCTACCCATGAGACTGCAGATAGGTCTGTATGCAAATGACGGAATGTGGGGAACCAATCGGACTGGGTATGCAAATAAGGGTTTATAGAAGACCACTCAGATTGCATCCTACCATGAGCCTGCAGATGTGTTTTTATGCAAATGACGGGATGTGGGGAACCAATCCTATTGGGTATGCAAATAAGGGTTTATAGAGGACCCATCAGATTGCATCCCACCCATGAGACTGCCGATGGGTCTGTATGCAAATGACGGAATGTGGGGAACCAATCGCACTGAGCATGCAAATAAGGGTTTATAAGCGGACCAATCGAAGGGCCGAATTCCAGCACTCATTCCTGAGCGCTGAGCTAGTCAGAACCCTGAGCATCCGCCATGGTTGCCAAGAAACCAAAAACCCAAACAAAGGAGGATATGGGCCCTGCGCAGTGAGTAACTGATCCCTCCCTCCCTGTGTCCGGCCACTCCGTTGCCCCCCTCCTGTCCCGGGGGCCCTGACCACTGTGTGGCCGCTTCTTCCCTGCCGTCCCCCTCTGCCCGAGGTCTTGGCCTAGGCTGTTCTCTGTCCAGTGCCCTGGGCCCTGCCATGGACTTCTGTCCCCTGTGATGGGGGTCCCGGCTCTGTCCCTGTGATGGGGTCCCGGCTCTGTCCCCTGTGATCGGGGTCCCGGCTCTGTCCCCTGTGATGGGGGTCCCGGCTCTGTCCCCTGTGATGGGGGTCCCGGCTCTGTCCCCTGTGATGGGGTCCAGCTCTGTGTCCTGTGATGGGGGGTCCCGGCTCTGTCCCCTGTGATGGGGGTCCGGCTCTGTCCCCGTGATGGGGGTCCCGGCTCTGTCCCCTGATGGGGGTCCCGGCTCTGTCCCCCTGTGATGGGGTTCCCGGCTCTGTGTCCTGCTCAGGGTCCCGGCTCTGTCCTGCTCGGGGTCCCGGCTCTGTGTCCTGCCCGGGGTCCCGGCTCTTGTCCTGCCTCGGGGTCCCTCCTGCAGTGTTGGGGCTGTGGCATGTGGCCACTGAGTCCAGGCGAAGGCGCCAGGCTTGCTGCGTGACCCCATGGGACTTTCTCTTTACCAGGGCTCGGAGTGACCAGCGAGGGAAGGACCCGCCCGGCCCCCTCCGTGCACACGCAGGAGGTGTGTGGTGTGTGGTGCGGGGATTGTGTGCAGCTCGGACGTGTTGTCGGCGGCCGTGGACAGGTAGTGGACAGTCCTGTGGTTGTCAGTGCGGTGTGGCTTCGGCACAAGGTAGGTCCGCCAGGCTGTGCATTGTTGTGGCCTCAGCCAAGTTCGGACGGACAGAACACACTCGGACACACAATCATTGGGCACACACAAACGCAACCTTACACACTCACACCCACAGTGCCTCGAGACACACACTCAGCCCCTGAACCACACACAATTACACTCACACAATCCCTCACTCACACACTCAAAACATCATACACACAGACACCACAATCCCTCACACACAAAAATTAGCTACACACAGACACACGCAGTCAGTTACACTCAAATCATCACATACAAATACTCAACACACACAATCACTCAATGAAACACAAAATCACACTATCAGACACATCAATCCCTCACTCACACACAGACTGTCATACACAAGCCCTCACACGCAAACATGCCCCGATCACTCACATCGCAAGCACACACACATACGTATGCAGACACACAATCTTCAGTCACACACAAATTCCGTCACCCACAATTTGTCATCACACACATAATCAGTCACAATGCATCATCACACACAAGCTCGAGCTATCACCCATACTGACGCACAATCCCTCAGTCACACACAAAATCACACACACTTGACAAGCCCTCATCACACACAAACTCAAAATATCACACCCAAACCCTCAGTCACACACAAAATCACACACGCTTGACAAGCCCTCATCACACACAAACTCAAAATATCACACCCACAATCCCTCAGTCACACACAAAATCACACGCGCGACAAGCCCTCATCACACACAAACTCAAAATATCACACCCACAATCCCTCAGTCACACACAAAAATCACACACGCTTGACAAGCCCTCATCACACACAAACTCAAAATATCACACCCACAATCCTCAGTCACACACGAACTCAGCAATCCACAATCTACGAAACAATAAGGAATCACACTCGGGCAACAATCCATAGTCACACACAAACTCAAACTATCACACAGGTACACAATCCCCCAGTTGCGCTCAAAATCACACCATCTCAGACAACCCTCAGTAACACTCAAACTATAACCACAGGACACACACTCCACAACGCAATAACACACACAATGCCTCAGTCACAACCACACTCAAACTATCCCACACATACACCGTCACACTTAAACACACAAAATCACACACTCAGGAACACACATATTCTCAGTCACACACAAACTCAAATATATAGACTCAAACACACACAATCCCCAATCACACAGATTCAGTCACCCACAAATCTCAACCACACAAAATCACACACACTCAGACACAAAATCACACACTCAGACAATACTCAGATCCACAGAGAGTATCACACTAAGACACCACAATCCCTCAATCACACACAAAATTACAGACATCTAGACACACAGAATCCCTGTCACACACTCAAACTCACACACCAAGCTCAACAGAAACAACCCCTCAGCCACACAAAAACACACTCACAGACTCACGCAGTCCTCAGTCACACACAAACTCAGACTATTACTCACATAATCACCACTTTCAAACACACAAAATCAATCACACCCCCTCAGACACTAATCATCAAGCAAACATGTACATACTCAGACACACAATCCCTCAATCACACACAAATTCCATCACCCACGATCCCTCAGACAAGATCACACACAGTTTCTCAATCACACACAAGCAAAACCATCACACAGACAATCCCTCAATCACACACAAAATCACACTCACATGCCAATCCCAGTCAGCACAAACTCAAATAACATCACAGACACACACAATCCTTCAATCACACAAAATCACACACAGTAATCCCTCAGTCCACAAACCCAACTATCACACACGTAATCATCAGTCACAAGCAAAACCACACACTCTGACAATCCCTCAGTGTCACACAAACTCAACTTTGGACACACACAATCCTATAATCACACACAAAATCACACATTCATACATAATTTCTCAGTCACACACAAACTATCACACAACACTCAATCACACAACAAATTCAGACACCAATAATCACTCTATGGCGTACAAAATCAAACAAACAAACAATTGTAAAGTCACACACAAAAAAATAATCACTCATATAGACAATCACTCACAAAATCTCACAAACACAAGACAATCATTCAATCAAACTCACACACAGAACACACAAAATCCTTCAGTCACACACAAAATCAAACTATCACTCACAGACACACAATACCTCACACACAAAATCACACACTCAGCAATTCCTCGGTCATCACTCAAATTATCATGCAAACTGACACACAGAAAGTTACACACTAACAATCCCAGTCACACTCACACTCATGAAAACACACAACCTTTGATCACATAAGATCACACTCCTAGACTTACGATGCCTCAGTCATGAACACTTAAACTGATACACACAAAATCCCTCACACCCAAACATACACAAATCACACACACTCAGGGACACACAAATCCTTAATCACACAAACTCAAACAGTTATACTAGATACAATCCTTTAATCCACACATATTCAGTTACCCGTAAACCCTCAACCACCCAGAATCCACACACTCAAATTATCACACACAGACACCACAATTCTTCAATCACACAAAATTACCCACATGGAGACACACAAAATCCCTCAGTCTCACACTCACAAATACTCAACACACACAATTGCTCAATCACAAATGCAGACACATAATCCCTAAGTTACACACAAAATCGGACCTTCACACATACAGTGCCTCACACTCAAACACACACAGAATCACACACTCAAGCACACAAATCCACAAGCAAACAGACATACATATTCACAATCCCTCAATCGCACACAAATTCATTCACTCATAATCTCTTAACACAAACTCACACTCAACCCTAGTCACACACAAAACTATATAGCACATACCAGACAAACCCTAGCTGTGCACAAAATCACACACACTAGGCAATCAGTCACACACAAACTCAAACTATCATAGACACAACCCTCAATTACACAAATGAAATGCACTCAATCACTCAGTCACACACAAATTCAAAATACACACATAATCCATAATCACACACAAATTCTGTCACACAATCCCTCAGTCACACAAAATCACACACATTAGACAATCCATTACTCACAAACAGAAACTATCGACCACACAATACTTTAGTCACACTCAAACCATCACACATACAGTCACAATCACTCAGTCACACAAAAAATTATATACATTCAGACAATGCCTACATACACAAACCTCATTCTATCACTCAGACACAATCTCTCAGTCACAAAATTCATACTATACACACAGACATGTACAATCCTCAATCACACTCAAAATCACACACTCAGACACACAATCCCTCAGACAGACACACATTCAAGTTATCACACACAGACACAATCACAGTCTGCCAATCTCTGTCATTCAACTCAAACTATCACATGCGAGAACAGGAAGCAATCCTTCAATCACACACAGAATCACACTCACAACATAATATCTCCATCACACACAAACTCAGATTGTCACAGACACACAATTCTCACTAACACACAAAATTACACAAACTCTAACAATCCCTCAGTAAACACTCAGCTCACACACATGGGCATACAAAATCATTCAGTCACACAAGATCACATTCAGACACACAAAGCTTCAGTCACACACAAACTGAAATTGTCACACACAGAGACACACACAATCCTCCATTTTACACACAGAATCACATACTCAGAGACACACAAGCCTCACTCACACACAAACTCAAATTCTAACACATAATCCGTTAACTCTAAGATACACCAGTCACACACACTCCGGGACACACAAATCCTCAAACATACACTCAGATACACACAGTCCCTCAGTCACACACAGATTCATTCACCCAATCCTCAACCACAATATCACACACACTAATTCCTCAGTCGCACTCCAACTATCACCACAGACACCAAATCCTCATTCACACAAAGTCCATACTCTAAACACACACAGCCCTCAGTCCCACATTCAAACCATCACATACAAATACTCAACACACACAATGCCTCAGTCACACACACAACACAGACACACAGAATCCCTCAGTCACACACAAATTCAAATTATCAGAGTCCCCATACTCAACACACACAACATCACATACCGAACACACACAAATCCACAGGCACGCACAGAACTCCATAGACATACACAATACCTCAATCACACTAATTATTCACCCACAATCCGCAGTCAAACACAAATCGCTTACACAATCCGTCAGTCACACATAAACTCAACTATCACACACAATCCCTCAATCACACACAAATTTAATCACCTACAATCCCTCAATCATACCAAATCTCATACACTCAGAAAAACAATCCGTCACACAAACTAAAACTCTGACACAGATGACTACAATCCCTCAGTAACACACAAAAGAAACACACTGAGACAACCTCTTAGTCACACTCAAGCTATCACTCAAACAGACATACACAATCCTTCAATCTTACGGATCACACACACTCAAACACAATCCCTCTGTTATGTACAAACTCAAACTACCATACACAATCTATCACACTCAAAAAACACAGAGAATTACACACTCCAGAGACATGCAAATCCTCAAGCACACACAAACTCAAACATATGTCCTCAGCTATAAAAAAATCCTTAATCACACACAGATTCAGTCACTCACAATCCCTCAACCACACAAAAATCACACACACTCAGACAATCCCTCAGTAACACTCTCAGACTATCACATGCACACAAAAGAGTCCCTCAATCACACACGAAATTATATACGTAGGCACACACAATCCCTCAGTCGCACCTCAAGCCATCATGCACAAATACTGAACCAATCCCTGAATCATAGACAAATTCACACACAAACGATCCTCAGTCACCACAAAATCAAATCATCACACACACAATCCCTTAATTACACACAAACTCAAATTATCACTCAGACACATACAATTCCTCCAGTCACAAAAACTCAATCTGCCATACACTCAATTGACATACACAATCCCTCAAAATATCACACACTCAGATGAACAATCACCGCGGTCACACACAAACTCATGTTATCAAACACAATCATTCAATCGTACAAACTCAGTCTTCATACACACAATTGACATACACAATCCCTCAATCATATACAGTATCACACACTCAGACAAATGATCTCAGTCACACACAAACTCATGCTATCACACACAGACACACAATCCCTCATTACACACAAAAGCACACAATCTGACCATCCCTCAGTCACTACAAACTCAAAATATCACACACGGACAAACACAACCCTTCAATATGCTAGAATTACACACAGACATGCATAAGTTCTCAGTCACACAAACTCAAATTATCACACACAGACACACAATCCCTCAATCACACAAAATCACTCTAACGACCCCTCACACTCAAACTATCACACACAGAAACACACAATCCTTCAGTCTCACACAAGATCACCTCCAGAAACATACATCCTCAGTCACAAATAAACTATCCACACATAATCCCTCACACTCAAACACAAACACATACACTTATGGGCCGCAGAAATCCTCTATCACAGACACTCAAATAGGCACTCCGATACACACAACCCCTCAACTCTACACATATTCAGTCACCCACAATCCCTCAGTGGCACAACATCGCACACTCTATCCCTCAGTCACATTCAAACTATCAGCACGTAGACACCATAATTCCTCACACACACACACACACAAAATCACCTACATGTAGACATACACAATCCTTCAGTCACACAGTCAAACCATCACACAAATACTCAACACACACAATCCTGAATCGCACATATAATCACACACTCAGATATACATAATCCTTCAGCTACACACAAACTCAGACTAACATACAGTCCCTCACACTCAAAGTCACACACTTTCGAACACACAGATCACAATCAAACACAGACATATGCTCACACACAAATTCATTCACCTACAATCTATCAATCACACAAAAATCACATACATTCCTCAGTCACACACAAACTCAAACTATAACACATACTGACACAGAAACTGAGCCTCGCATCAAATCACACACTATACAATCCTCCGTCACTCACATATCCAAACTCATACACACAGTCCCTCACACACAAATTAGTTACCCATAATCCCTCAAGACCAAAATCATACAAAATCAAACAGTCCATCAACCACACAATGACACATACAGACAAACAATCCCTCAGTCACACACAAAATCACACACATACTCCCTCAGTCACAGTCAAACTATCACACATGGACACACACAGTCCTACAATCACACTTTAAATCTCACACAGACACAATTCCTCTGTCCACACAAACTCAAACTATCCTGAACATTATCCTTCACACACAAAATCACACACTCAGGGACACACAAAATCTCAATTACACACAAATCAAACATGTGGCCACACTCAGACACACACAGTCCCTATT
>JAJIBD010012199.1:0-21817 GCA_021461705.1 Cryptotis parvus
TTAAAAGTTCCTGATAAGGGTGGGAGCTTCAATAGGGGAGAGAAGAGGGTTTTGCCTTGCATGATGCCAACCAGGCTTTGATCTCTGCATCCTTGTGTTCCCCAAGCACCCCCAGTAATGATCCTTGAGGTGTTGGGTGACACACCCTACTGAGCCTTAGCCTCCAGCTACACTAATCTTATATGGAAGGCTGGTCCCTTCCTTTGGAAAATCTCTGGAGCAGACACAGTGGGAGTTTGGGCAGAATTAGACAGATTTCATAATTTTATATGGCATACATATTTTTTATCATGGATCTCCTTACCCCAAACCAATATTCTATTCCCCTGGGTCCCACGTGGGACGTACATGTAGATATCCCAAGAGTACTTGGCCTGTTGGATAATGTAATCTATTCTCCTAGTTCAGAGACATGCCAGTGTGCCTCTAGGCAAACTAACTTGTCTCTGACCTTAATGTCTCTTAGTGTCTCTGACTCTAAGGTAATGCCAAAGTGAATTATTCTGATGGATTTTGGACTTTAGTGGGATCAGAGTCTAGGATCTGCTAGTTATGTACTCATGATAAAGGTAATGCCATTCCCAACAAATTACATTCTGAACTGGTTTCTGGTTCTTGAGATGCAGCCCTCTCCTCTCTCTAAGGAGATTTTGCCTCTAAGTAAATCCAACTCTGGTTTTTGTGAAGCTTGAGCCAAAGGCCCACCCTAAAGATCTACATTTCAAAGGGTCATTTACCTAGCTACATCTCTAGCTCTAGCCCAACCCAATGGGCTGGGCTGGAAAGATTTTAGTGGGCTTCTGTCTGAAAAGAAGGTAGGAAAAAGAAGAAGGGCCCTTTTTGCCATTTTGCTTCCCTTGGCGTTTGTCTCTCTCAGTCCTCTCCATTCTCTGTTGGGCTTCAGCTTACGTGGTAACAGCCATCTTGGCCTACACGTGGCCAGGGCCAACTGGGAACCAGAGTCTGAGTTTTTCCTATTCTTGGATTGTGTATCAGAACCTGTGATATTAGAGTCTTTTTAAAACTGCACGGATTCCTGAGTTTTTTATCCATTTTCTGCCAACTTCGGGGTAGAAGGAACTCATTTCCCGGTATTGTTGGGGATCCCAGCAATCCCGACACTTGAGTACAGAGCCTGGAGTAGGCTCTGAACCCTGCAAGTGTGGTCTGATACTGATGCAAGAACCATGGGACCGAAGATAACCTATTCAGATAATTGTTAGCTCCTGTATCCTTAGATTCATCTGTGAATTTTTGAGTCACCAATATTTTATAAAAGCCTGGGTCTGGGCCATTTGGCAATAGTGTGGCATCTCATGCACAGATTTACTGAGCTCACTACTTTTTTCACATGATTTTTGACACGGTTGTGCAGATATTTAGTGATTTTTTGAGTTATAGAGATTTTTTTCTTTACAAAACTACCAGAGTTGTATTTCTTCAGCTACAAACAGATTCACTATTAAATCTTGTTGTCATTCTTATAGAACATTATTGCATGATAAAAATATTTGAAGTATATGAGTAAATGAAATGGCAAGCTACAAAAATACATTTTCAATTTTGCAAGATATAATAATAAATATATGTAAATATCATATGTGCTCATACATCATTGAAGTAAGGGTAGATTATATAGAAAAAACATTTTACAATGATTCTAATGTTGTTTTATTCGGGGGCTATGTTTAGGGCTTATTCCTGCTTTGGGGCTCAGGGATCCTTCTGGGGGTTCAGAAGGACCACATGAAGCACTGGGGATTGAAACTTGTGGTGCCAGGGACGGACAAGGGATCACCCACGTACAAGGCAAGCACTTTACCTGCCATATTAGCTCTCTGATCCTGTACTTTTACAAATTTTTTGATGTTTCCAGGGACAAATTCTATAATGTTTAATTTTTTTTAAAAATTGTGCTTACAATATCAGGAGAATTGATTAAGCTTGTTTATACAATTAACTCACTGGTTTTTGAAAAGATGTTGTTTGCTTTTCAGAAAATTTTTCCAAAGATTATTTTTCTTTAGTGGCACACTTTCATTTTAGTTTTCTCGAGTTTGTTATTTTTTCAATCATTTATTATTTTCTCATGCTTAAGTTCCTTTATTTGTTTTTTATAGTTGGAAGCAAATTCATTAAATCACTTAGTTTTGAATAATAAGGGTTTAATCTTGAAGTATTACAGAGTAATTTTTACTAAAAATATACTATAAAGATAACACTGCATACGTATTACAAAATCTTGGGGGGGAGAAACAAAGAGTTTTTTGAAACAAGTGGCTGTTTTCTATTTGTAATTCCTGAATATTTCACTGATGTTTTCTGTTTACTGGAACTAGAGCACAGGCCACGATATTACAGTAGAGACTTTAATGGCACCCTAAAACAACTCAATTTGATCAATTCTTCTTCTGACTCTTCTAGAGACTTGTCATGATATCTTTCTCCCTTTTATCTATGTTTGCTAGAACATGGAATTTCAAACACTTTACTGAGTACTCTGTGAAGTCACACTAACTTTAGCTGAGCTGTCATGCTTTCTGGATATCTCTTCATCTATCACTGGCTGATTGTAAATCCCAGGTATTCCTACGTTTTCATATTTCATTGCACTCTGCCCTATTAAAGAATTAGAGCTATTAATTTCAGAGCATCATTTCTATTTTCTGCCTACCCACACTACTGACTGTTCTCTCTAGAAACACAACAAAACTGTAATTTTTCTTTTTTTGTTTCCTTTTTTTTTTTTTTTTTTTTTTGGGTCACACCCAGCAATGCTCCAGGGGCTTTCTCCTGGCTCTGCACTCAGGAACTACTCCTGGCGGTGCTCGGGGGACCATATGGGATGCCGGGGATCGAACTCAGGCCGACACGGGCTGACCGCGTGCAAGGCAAGCGGCCTACCTGCTGGGGGCTCCGCCCCCAAAACTGCAATTTTCTTGCAATACTTTCCCTTCATTTCCTGAAATAATGCCTTACCCTTGTGTTATATTTATCTTACTAACTCTACTTAAAATTGTCTTATACTATTTCATATTTTTGTGTCTCATCAGAATTGCACTGGCTTCTTTCCTATTCAGATTCTATTGATGACCTCATTTTAATGTAATGTCAATATAATTTAATTCCTAGATTCTGTTGCCAACTCAAGGACTGTTTTGAGGGAGAGAATTATAGTCCAGGTAGACCTTTTTAAGAATTTTTTTATATTTATTATATTCATCAATATTAATCATTGTTTTCAATACATTCCATTTATTTCCTTCTAATTTTATTTATTTTTGATAAAGGTATAATTTATCTCTCTCAAAGCAGAGTAATTTTTTAACTATTTCATCCCCATCTATCTCTTCTAGAGAATGTCACATGGTTTTATGATGCAAGCAATATTGATTTGGGGACCACATCCAGAAATGCTCAGGAATATTTTTTTTTCCTCTTTGCTTGGGAGTTGCTACTTGCACTGTTCAGGGAAGCATGCAGTGCTAGAGATTAAAACAGAATATCTGCATGCATGTCACATGTACTATCTCCCCAGCCTGCATAGTGCTCATATCTTTCTTCAATATAAGCCATTGTTTCCTCTTTCCCAGGGGTCTATTCAAGTGATATTGTTTACCTCCAGTTTTTTGTATTCTAAATGGTCCTGAATATCACTTCAAGATATATGCAAAATATAGTTCAGATACAGACTTTTTTTTTGTTGTTTCAAAAACATATACCTCATCAAACAGATAAATCCATTGCTGAATGATTTACTCCATCAGAGCATTATTCCACATTATACTATCTGCATACTGCACATTATTAAAAAATCAAAATTTCTCCTAAATAGTGAAACCTGTATTATCTAGGTATGGAGTGTAAGGAAATGTCAGAAAAAAAATTAGAACATGTCAACTATTCATTGAAACAAGACAAACAAGAAGAGGTTACAAAGGAACACAGAAACATGCTGGTCTGTTTGTGTTTGGGCCTATGTTTGAGTATTCCAAGGTTTTAAATCAAATATGTTCACGGTGGTATTTATTTATTTATCTATTCACTTAGTTTTATTATACCACTGTGAGATATACAGTTGCAAAGATTTTCATGATTGGGTTTCAGTCATAAAGTGTTCCAGCACCCATCCATACACCAGTGCACATTTCCCACCACTAATGTTCCCAGATTCCCTTCCCTCCCCCCCAGCCTGCCTCTATAGCAGGCATTTTCCTCTCTCTCTCTCTCTCTCTCTCTCTCTCTCTCACACACACACACACACACACACACTAATATTGTGGCTTTCTATACATACATTTAGGGGTTATTGTGTTTATCCCTTTGCTTACATTCAATGCTTAGTTCTAATCTAGCATTACCCTTTTCAAAAGTTAGTAGAACACTGGTATATATTTATATCCCATAAATGAATGCAGTCAATCTATGTCTGCCCTTTTTCCTTCTAACTAATTTCACTAAGCATGATAATCTCCATTCCGTCCATTTATAGTCAAATTTTATGACTTCATTTTTCTCTGAGAGCTGCAGAGTATTCCATTGGGTAGATGTATCATAGTTTCTTTATCAAGTCTTTTTGTTATCTGGCACTTAGGTTCTTTCCAGATTCTGGCTATTGCAATATTCCCCCCCCCGTTCCTTTCATCACTGTAGATATCCTGCAATGTCAGAGACTCCACACATGCCTAGCTATGATGCTTGCACTCTGGCAGTGGTGCTCACCTGGGCGTGCACATCAGGATTCAGTAGTTGCATACTCTGCCCCAATATTAACTCGGTTTTACTTTTATTTAGTTGTCCTTGGACATGTGCTTCCTGATTGAAAATTTTATAGATAGTGTTCCCACTGAAGTTAAAAAAAATCACCCTGCATACTATGAAGCTTATCTCATAGCTTATTTGATCTTAACATCTATAAGCAAATCCTTTCTTTTCTAATGCTAGATCTACTTTATCTAGCTCTGAACATATATCACATTCGACTTCATAATAATGGCTATTTGAATGTACTCTTATCTTCGCTCAGTGTGCTCACATTGTGCACACAGAACATTCAGAGAAGTTCAAATCTTCAAGGCTCAGAAAAACTTATAATGGGTTAATACTCTAACTTTCTAATTGTAACATCAAGATTCACAGGGCCATTACATTTATGTTTACAGTGAAGGTAGAATCACATAAAGAATGTTGAAATAAAGAAGAAAATATTAGCCTATATTCATTTTATTTTATTTTTTTTTTTTGTTCAGATGTTTTTTTATTAAAACATATTTAAAGCAATTATAATTGTCAACAATAATATACAGAGGTAGAAATAGAACTAAGTGATTCATTATAGTTACCACATCACTATTTCTCCCCAAACTGTTACAACTTAAAATTAGGCATAAAATATGCCAAGTTTTATTAGTATGAAGTGACAAACTGATTTTATACACTTTCAAGTTTTACTAAAATGTTACAGAAATCATAAAACTGTGGTCTTGCCATCACTTGATCACTTGACATCCCGTTATTCATCGATTTGCTCCAGCAGGCGCCAGTAATATTTCCATTGGACCCTATCACGTGCCAATGTAGCCCAATGGCATCTGGTTGCTTCAGAATATGGAAGAGCCTCAAACCGTTCGTTCATGGTCTTTTTTTTTTTTTTTTTTCCATTATCTTTTTTTTTTAATTTTTTTATTTTTTACAATTACAAAGATATACAATTAAAAAGTTCATATTTGGGTTTTGGTCATACAGTGTAGCAGCACCCATCCCGCCACCAGTGCCCATCTCCCACCACCAACGTCCCCGGTTCCCTCCCCCTCCCCCAGCCCCTCCTCCATGGCAGGTTCTTTATTTCTTTCCATTTCTCTATCTTTCTCTTTTCCTTCCTCTCCAGACTATGGATTACAGAACATACATTAAAGGGTTGTCATGTGTATCCTTTTGCCTCTATTTAATGCTCAGTTCTAGGTTGGCATTAGTACCCTCACAATTGTTAGCACACTGTTCCATTTTCTGTCTTACCTAGCCTCTGACTCCCACACGTTTGTGATAATTTCCACCTTTGACAGGACCTCCTGATGTATGTTTCACTTGACCTTGGATATTGGTATCATAATATGTACCTATATATTTATGTTATGCAGATAAATGCAGTCATTCTGTAACTGTCTCTCTCCTTCTGGCTAATTTCGCTCAACATAATCTTCTCCATGTCCATCCATTTGTAGGCAAATTTTATAACTTCATTTTTCCTAACAGCCTATATTCATTTTAATTCTTCACCTTCTTACCTTTGTATAAAAAATCATATCTTTGCAATAATCTCTTCCCTGGTCTATCTGAAACAGCACTAAATCTCATCAACTTCTTTACAACATTGTAATGATCATTATCCAACTAATATTTGTTGACATATTTAAACTTTTCAAAAAATCAGTTTTTCCTTCTGGTATTTACTATTATAAAAATATTAAATCTGAAAGAAAAATGATTTTTTACCAACACCCACTCAGAAAAACTGTATAAGATCTATGAGGTTAACAAAAGAATGAGAACATTTAAGATGGTTTCAAGGCAAAAGAATATGGATAGATAAAACTTTCCTAAATACTGATTGGTTGCTGAGCAGATAATGATTTATGGCACATTTTAAATTACTCTTCTGGATGGAATGGTTTATGGAGAGGAGAAATAGAATTGCTCTTTAATATCCTGGAGCACCTGAAAATTATGCAACTTTCATTGATCTGCTCTCTGCTAGATAATACTGCTATTTAAAATCACTGACATATTTACTTCTCTTGGACTACCTATATAGTTGAAAGCTGCATTTGTTCTTTGTTGAGGAGTAAATTTCTTACTTCCCTATCAACCTGGATTTTCCATGAACTTTTGGGGTACCATTTGTTACTGTTTACTTTATATTTTCATCCTTGTTTCCATTCTACTTCCATTCTATATTCACTTGTGATATCTTAAGACATTAGTGTTTTCTGGACCTATCCTTAATAGTCTCTGAAAAAAATTAAAAAAGAACTGAGCTGAGCATTGCCCATTATCTACATCTCAGAAGAGTACTTCTAACAGTTCATAATAAAAGAAAGCATTGACTTGACATTTATGTTATGTTTTCTTAGGTGTGGTATAAAAGAGGATGAAAAATATTTGTTGGTAAAAGACAGTAAAAGCATATTCAGAGAATAATACTCCTCTAGTATTATGCAGATCACTCTTTATAGTCCTTATTTCATCACCTTAAAATGTTCTATGAATTAAACTGAGTTAAAAGGAGGCGAAAAAATATTCATGAATGTAGCCTGGCCAAATGGCCCATGATTGATGGGACAGTTACAACTTAAGGGTATTTGCCAGTTCTCCAATGCCAAGTCCTCAGAGTGATTGTTCTGCCTATGACAGCTGGTGTTCTCTATTGGAAGGCTGTGTCTGCGTATACATCCATAATTTGCATATTTATATACTTCGGCTGCTGTATGAGGTCTGAGCTCACAGCAGTGTGGAAGCTGTACAGGCTTGCTTCTTGAGTGCCTCTGGGCACAGGGATGGTTGATTTGGTTTTGGGAAAATTTGAATTTTAGAGTTTTGTTTTGCAGGTTATTAAATAATGCCGCAGTTTTGCTCATATCCCTCTTTATCAACTTTTGCAATATTTTTTGAAGCATCTCTCTGCATGAGCTACCATTTGAAGCAGGCACATTACATACTCTCTAGGAGGGTACAAGCTCGAATATTAAGGCATCATATGCTGATAGAAAGCAAGACATTAAAGGAATATATTTAGCTGAATTGAAGCCAGAGGAGAGAATTGGAAAAAAATTGTCTATTAAAGGGAGTTCCCTATGCTTTTTTTTAAAGGTGGGGTAGGGGATTTTACAAAAGCAACAACAGTGCTACCAGGTTAGATACTAAACCCAGTCAGATCTTCTTTCTAAACAATAATCGTACAAGTCCCCTGAAACAGGTCGGATTTCCACAGTTGTTTGCAATATCAAATGTAGAATGCTTATTGAACTGAAGAAAATGAGAGGAAACATTGAAGGAAATAATGCAAAGGCTCAAAGGAAACAAGAGTTGGATAAAACAGAAAATGATCATGTGGACATTAAGTTATGTTATGACCAGAAAGAGTGATGAGTGATTAGAATGATACATATTAGGGTGGGTTAACCAATAAAAAAAATTTAAATATAATTAAAGATGATTTTTGCCTTTACTCTTGTGAAATAGAACATTTCTTAAGATGAAAAGGATGGTTTTATTTGGGACACTATTGGATAGTATCTTCCAACTTATGGAGAAGATATTTGAAGTAAATGCTTTCAAATGGAATGTCTGTAAAACTCATATAAGCAGGAGATTTCCAATAGGATATTTAGACTACAATTCTATGAATGACAAAAATGAGACACTTTTTTAAACACAGAGGACTATAGTATCCCACAGAAAAATAATTTTATAGTAAAATTAATACATTTAAAAGTTAACCAAAGAAGTCCTCTAAGCATTTTTTTCAGCACAATTACACAGAAGAGCATGATTATATGCCAGCTTCTATTTAACAAACTTGTTATGTATACCATACACAATCACTATCTGTAAAGACTCACAAGCATTCAAAGTGAATACTAACAGTCTCATTACAGATGAAATCACAGAGACAGAAAAGATTAAATCACTACGCTGAATTCACAGAACTGGACTGATAGGTCATAGTAACATGATTCAAGGTCCAGTGGATCTGGAACCAGAAGTTGTTTTTGTTTATTTGTTTGTTTATTTTTCAAAACATTGCTTTTTTGGCACAAAGGAGGATTATAAAGAATATTATATCATGAGTTGTTCTCTTGAAAATATTTAAGATGAGTTGGCTGGGAAATGACTATCTGGAGATGTTGCTTGGACAATATATTTGCTGGGTTTGTGCTCTATATACCTATCACGTATTACTGTCCCACTTGAGGACCATATAGGTAAAAGCCTTAATTAAAATAAGAAAATTAGTGGGGCCGGAGTGATAGCCTAGCGGGTAAGGCGTTTGCCTTGCACGCGGCCGCCATGCCGGCCTGGGTTCGATCCCGGCATCCCATATGGTCCCCCGAGCACCGCCAGGAGTAATTCCTGAGTGCAGAGCCAGGAGAAACCCCTGAGCATCGCGGGTGTGACCCAAAAAAAAAAAAGCAAAAAAAAAAAAAAAATAAGAAAATTAGTTCAAGATAAAGGTGCTAAAAGTGAGAGCAAACTGTTTCCAAGTCATCGTTTATTACAAGTACTACCAGTACCCTGAAGGTTACTGGGAAATCACTTTGATTGCTTAGAGTAGCTATGGAAACAAATTATTACAAATATCGTTATGCATTAAACAGAACTGAATATATGGTCCTATATATGTATATATATATATATATATATATATATATATATATAATCTTGTGCTATTGCTATCTTATGGAATAATATAAAGTGTAAATACTGTAGGTATCTAATTCTTATAACTAATCATATATCTTCTTATTTGAATTAACCTGCGCACTGTTTGGTTCCACTTTTTGAATACTGGTTAAATAGTTCAAGTTAACAGTTGTTCACAGAATCCATTGCTGGATCAAACTCCAAATGAAATTCTATTGACCTATTTGCAGGAGATATTCTTTAGAACAAATGTCATATTTTAAGTGCTCCTGTTGAATCCTGTTTATCTTAATGAATTTCTTCTGAAAAACAAGCACATGCATGGTAAAAATAGTTTAGTATTTTGAATTGAAACTGTCATTTAGAGTATTAGAATATTGACTAAACAAATCTCAAATTTAGTAAGAAAGATTTCGTATATAGTGTATGAAAATAGCATTCTAAATCAGAATATACAAATTATATTTTAACCTGATTCATTCTGGTTGCTTGATTTGATGCAAATCATGTTATTGTTTGTGACTGGGTATTCTTTTCTATAAAGATTAATGTAAAAGCAACACATATAGTTCTGCATATTGATAATATGTTAAGATTAAATATAACATTTTAACATGTTATAGGAGTCATTCCATTAATATTAGGTATTTTCATTTTTATAAGTTCTATCTACTTTTATTTTTTCCAAATTTATTGAATTTTTTCTTTTATTTCTTTTTTTTATTATACCACCAGGTGATATGCAATTACAAAGATATTCATGATTGGGTTTCAGTCATACAGTTTTCCAGTACCCATCCATCACCAGTGTACATTTCCAATCACCAATGTCCCCAGATTCCCTCCCCTCTCCCAACTTTATTGCAGGTACTTTGTCTAATCTTTTCCTCTTCCTCCTCCTCCTCCTCCTCCTTCTCCACCTCCCTCCTCTTCTTTTTCCTCTTCCTCTTCCCTCATCTTCCTCCACTTCCTCTTCCCCTTCATCTTCTTTCTTCTTTTTCCTTCTTCCTCCTCTTCCTCCTCCTCCTAATTATCCTCCTCCTCCTCCTCCTCCTTCTTCTTCTTCTTCATCTTCTTCTTCATCATCATCTTCTTCTTCTTCTTCATCGTTGTCATCTTCTTCATCGTCTTCTTCTTCTTCTTCTTCTTCTTCTTCTTCTTCTTCTTCTTCCTCTTCCTCCTCCTCCTAATCTTTCTCCTCCTTCTTCTTTCTTCTTCTTTCTTCTTCTTTTTTTCTTTTCTTCTTCTTCTTCTTCTTCTTCTTCTTCTTCTTCTTCTTCTTCTTCTTCTTCTTCTTCTTCTTCTTCTTCTTCTTCTTCTTCTTCTTTTTTCCTTCTTCTCCTTCTCCTTCTCCTATTCCTCTCCTTCATCCCCTTCATCTCCTCCATCTCCTCCTTCTTCTTCTCCTCCTTCTCCTCCTTCTTTTTCTTCTTCTCATTCTTATTTTTTGTCTTTTCTTCTTCCATCTCCTTCTTCTTCACCTTCTTCTTCTCCTTCTCCTTATCCTCCTCCCTCTCCCTTTCCCTCTCTTCTTCCCCCCTCATCCTCCTTCCTCTTCCTCATCCTTCTCCTCCCCTCCTCTCTCCCTTCTTTTACACATTGTTGCTTGCAATATGTGCATATAAGCATTATCATGTATATTTATTTGCCTACATTCAATGCTCACATCTGAGTTCTATGCTTTTTTTAGTAACGACATATTTTAGCAACAGCCTGAGGCTTTACCAAAAATATTTTTATATTTCTAAAGATTTTCGTATTCTTTTATTATAATGCTAAATATTTATAACATTAAAACAATTGAGTTTACCATTTTAGAAATTATTTCTAGCAATTATCTTTGGTAACTTGGTATTAAGAAAACAAAATCTCACTACCACAAACAAAATAGAGCATGATTTAGTACCATATATCCATTAAAGAACTAAAACAACCAGGAAGGGGCCGGAGCGATACTCCAGTGGGTAGGGCATTTGCCTTACATGCAGCCGGCCAGTGCCGCCCGGGTTCGATTCCTGGCATCCCATATGGTCCCCTGAGCACCGCCAGGAGTGATTCCTGAGTGCAGAGCCAGGAGTAACCCCTGAGCACCGCCAGGTGTGACCCCAAAAAAAAACTTAATTAAATAAATAAATTTAAAACAATCATGAAAATTCATAAGATAAATAAAAAAAACATTTTCTTGATGTTAACAGGCCTTTTATCATTATAATAAAATAATTTGGTGAACCAAACTTCATTAAAATAATTACATTACTGAAACAAGACTACACTTTTGAAAGATTTATAGATTACTATGTTATACTTAATTTTTAAAAAATTGTTTGTGGCCAGAAAGACAATGCAAGTCTGCCGGGACATCCCTAAAATGTGTGAATTAAGGTTCTGAGTTCTATCCCTGACATCACATACACTCACCTTCTACCACTAAACTATTAGCACCACTGAGTGGAATACTTCTAAGAAGAAATAAACAAATAAAATATAATTATATATATTTGTATAGATAATACTTATATATGTACATATATATCTAAAAATATGGATCATATGGAGAGGTTCCGCTTTCCCCCCTTTTTATTCCTTCAACAGTGAAGGTAGGGTGAACAGGCTCACTTTACCATTTTCTTGATTCAGGGCTTTGCAAACTCTGAGTAGAACCTGTACATGTCTGTGCTGCTTGATGGTGACACATGGGAGGTCAGAAGGGTGACTATTGAGGAATTCCTTGCTGTAAAATCTTCCATTTTAAAAATGCTTCGATGGGTTAAGCACTGTTAATGGCTGGGAGGATAAAAGCATATTTTTCAGTCTGCAATAGCCAAAGGGGGATTGAGAAAACAATGTTTCATACCCATATAGAAGAACAATTAGATGACTCATCGCTAGTGACTGTAAATCAAGTTCAAGTTGTCCTATGGGCCTGATGACTGCGCTGACACTTGTGATTGTGAAGTCTCTACCTGCCTTCATTGACACTTGGAGATCCTGAACTCTCTGCTTGCTTGCATTCTTAAGAATCAGGAAAACAGAAAATTCCAGGGACTACTGCATGGTGGATCAATGTGATCTGCTGCTAGCTGTTCATTTCCTAGTAAATAGATCTCAAGCAATTTCACTCCCTCTTTAGTAGAAACTATTTTGCATCAGGACATACCTTCAATATTGGCATTTTGCAGTTAATTAACTCCCAAATTATGTATTTTAAAAAGGTAAAGCATTGTCTGTCATCTTGTTTCTGCAAGCAAGACATTGCCTTGAAACAAACAAAAACAAAAAACCGTATAAGAGACACCAAAGAGAGAGAAAAGCAAATGCTTTATTTATAAAAAGATGAAAGTCTACCACATTGCTTTGGATAATAGTTTAAAGAAGTAAAGTTTCTTCAGTTTCTTAAACATAAAGCACATGGTTACAAACCAAATCATTTCTAACTTCACTTATCTCTCATCTGTTCTTGGACACATGGGTTGTTTCCAGATTCCAGGTATTATGAATAATGCTGCAATGAATAGGAGTGCAGATGTGTTTTTAAATAGGATTTCTTTTTATCCTTTGAGGTAGATGCTAAGAACTGAATTTGTTGGGTCATGTGGAGGCTTATTTCCTAGATTTTTTTTAGAAATATTCATATTGTTGGGGCCGGAGCGATAGCCCAGTGGGTAGGGTGTTTGCCTTGCACGTGGCCGGCCTATGCTGGCCCGGGTTCAATCCCCGGCATCCCATATGGTCCCCCGAGCACCGCGGAGTAATTCCTGAGTGCAGAACCAGGAGTAACCCCTGAGCATTGCCGGGTGTGACCCAAAAAGCAAAAAAAAAAAGAGAGAAATATTCATATTGTCTTCCCAAAAGGTCGGACTGGTGAATATTTTCACCATAAATGTATGAGGGTCTTCTTTTTCCACATCCATGCCAGTGCTGATTCTTTTTGATGTGAGCAGTCAGTCTCTGGTGTAAGATGATACCTTACTGTTGTTTTGATTTGAAATTTCCTGATGATTAGTGATGCAGAGAATTTCTTCAAACGTCTTCTCTCCATTTGTATGCTCTTCAGAGAATTTTTATTCACCTCACGCCAATTTTATTCATTTTATTTTTATTATTCACTTCATTCCAATTTTATTTTTTTTGTTTTGGGGTCACAAGTGTCAGTGATTATGGCTAACTTCTGGTTCTGTGCTCAGGGATAATTTCTGGCAAGACTTGAGGGACCATATGTAGTGCCAGGATTGATCCAAGCTGACAATGCAAGGAAGAGCTATACCAGCTGTAACACAACTGCTCTAACCCTCTTTACATCATTTTGATGTGTTTTTTTCTTGTAAAGTACTACCAGTGTTTTATATACATGGATACCTGCTATCAGATGAGTAGTAAGCAAATATTTTTTCTCCAATCTGTGGCCTGTCGTTATGGTGCAGAAATAATTTAATATCATCCTATTAATATATCATTGATTGTGTTTGTTTGGTAAGTGACATTGAATATTTAAATATACTGTTAGCTTCAATGTCATGGAGTGCCATGCCTATGTTTCCTTCAGTATAACTTATGAATTCAGGTCTGATATTGAGGCTTTTAATCCAATTTGATTTGACTTTATGAACGGCATTATAAAGGGATCTGAATTCATTTTTTGCATGTGACTGACAAGTTTCACCAATACTATTTGTTAAAGAGGCTTTATTTTCTCCATTTAATCCTTTTTCCTCCTTTATTGAACATCAACTCACATATACAAGTGTTCTCAATTCTATCCTATTGATATCAGAGTCTGTCCTTAATGTCATTTGATTTAGGTTACTATGCTTTATAGTACCATTTGAAGTCAGGGAATAAGAAGTCTACCACCTTCCTTTATCCTAGGGATTGTTTTGACTTTGGTAGTGGTGGGTGAATAATTAATCCATATAAATTTCAGCAGCATATGATCTAGTTTTTTTGAAAAATATCCTTGGTAATTTTACAGGTATAGCATTAAATGCAATGATACTTTGGGCAATATTGCTTTTTGACAACGCTAACCCAGACCATAAATAGGGGATTTTCCATTTCCTTGTATCCTCTCATTTCTTTCATTAGTAATTTATAGTTTTCTTTGAATAAATCATATGATTATATAAATAGATGTAGAGAAGAGATTTAACATGGTCCACCCTATTCATGATAATAAATTTCATGAAGGAAAAGAGAGAGAGGGGAAGAGAGAAAGAGATAAAGAACCTGCCATTTAGGCAGGTTATGGGAGGAGGAAGGGATTCGGGACATTGGTGGTGGAAATGGGCACTGGTGGAGGCGGGTGCTGGAACACTATGTGACCGAAAGCTCCAAACATGAACAATGTTGTAATCGTATATCTCACAGTGGTATAATAAAACATTTAATAAAAAAAAGCCTTCCTAGCAGATTTGGGAGGAGCTGCAAGCTAAATGTAGCTGGGAGTTAAATAGGGCATCACCCAACACTTTGCCATAGCTATTAGGCGAGAAAGATGTATTAAGTCATCCAGATTGGACAGAAATTCAAATTATCACTATTTGCAGATAACATAATACTCTACTTATAAAACCATAAAGGTGTTATTTAAAAATTGCTCCTAGAAACAGTAGGCTTGTATTTGAAAGTAGCAGCCTACAAAATTAGCACACAGCACAAAAGTTCATAGCTTTGATACATGCAAATAATGAAAGAGAAGAGAAATTTCAAAAACTTATTCATAATTTTGCCACTGCAAACCAAGTACCTAGGAATCAACTTGACAAGAGTGGTGAAATACCTACACATTCTTTTTAGCTAACTGGAAGCTCCTGGTGGCAAGCTAGTAGAAGCAAGCAGACCAATGGTGGGGAGAGGCAAGTTTTGAATTTTTAATTGATAGGTAGTAAAAGTGGTTATTAGTGTCAGTGAGAAATTCTTAACTATGGATTACATAAAAACCATGGAAACAGCTTGCTTGATATCCATCAGTTTTCAGGGATAGCTGTTAACTCCTGGGTTTCCTGGGACAATGTACTTCTCCTAGGGTATCTATTCCTCCTCAGAGGGGCACGAACTGGGGGTGTGAGTGGGAAGGGCAGGAGGTGATAGTTGAGAAACCTACTCTCTTCTGTAACTTCAAGCCTAAAATATCTTTCACAGGAACCAAGGTTATAAAGCATGTCTACATTTAACCTCTCCTCAAGTTCTCCATCCCTTAGTTTTGCTCTATTTGTCCTTAACTGTTAGAGCATGTTTTATAACTGCTGTTGCTCTTGAAACAACTCCTGTCTCATTCACTTCTTGTATCACTTGCATCACTTGTCTTCCCATTGGTCATCGATTTGCTCGAGCGGGCACCAGTAGCATCTCCATATGCCCTGCGACATGCTAGTGTAGCCCAAGGGCATCTGCTACCTCCAGGAATATAAAGAGCCTCAAACCATTCCATCAGGTCATGGGAATGAGGTCTATAATTGTTACTGGTATTTGGCATATCAAATATGACCTGGGTAGCTTGCCTGACTCTACCATGTGGATGGGAAACTCATGCAGTCACCTCTAATCTTGAGCATTTATTGATGAACCTCGTGGTCGCTTTGCAGCCATGCGAGCCAGCTTTGATCAGCTCTTTACCTCTCTCATTAGTAGACACAAACCTGAACACTTTCTCTGGTGTCAGAATTACCAAGGCAGATTTTCTGTCACTTACCTGAGCTTCACTCATTGACAGGGGTTTATCTAGTCCTGCATCCCTGACCAGTACTTCACAGAGCCTGTAGGTGATAAGGTAACTCTTAACACAGCAAGTCTGCATAAAGACTAGAGTGCTGTGCTTGTTCAGCAGCAAGGCAACCCAGATGACCTCAAGTTCATAGCTTTTATGAGTCAAAATGTCATAATGAAAAGCAACAGTTGCCCATAGTACTAAGCAGGATGTAGAACATTCTGACCAAAAGTCAGCGATGATTAATAGAGGGTTATGCTCCAGGGAGGCATGCTTCGTCAGTTAAGAAAATGACTATCTGGGCAAGTTCTGGCATACTAAACTCTCTATCTTAAGCAATATCTGATGTTTGTGACCAGTATTCCTTTCCTACAACTCTAAGTAAGCTGCCACAAAAGTTGCTAAAACTGGGTCTATTGACATTATAAAATTGTAAGTGTATCTGAATAAATTCATATCCACTCATATATGTACAACGATAGAATAAATTCCATTTCATGATCCTCATATTAAAAAATAACAGGTAATTATGACCGGCCCTTATATAGTGGCAGGGAACTTACACACGGCCAGTTTAGGTTTAATCTCAGGTACTTCTAATAGTTTCCCAAGCATTGCCAGATGCAATCCCTGTGTGTAGGGCCAGGAGTAAGCTCTAAGCAACATGAGGTCTGCGCCTCCCCACCAAAAAAAAAAAGAACAACCAAACAAATCCATTTTGTCATTTTGTTCTCTCTTGAACACACACATAGCTTGCTTACTTGACTTGACTTTCTGTTTCTTAACTTACTTTTTTCTGCTCTGGAAAAGACAGTGTTCTCTCTTGAATATGGACTTCTTCTATTTCTCTCTTTACCTTTGTTTGAATTTTCTTTAAATGGAGCAAAGTATTTTTTTAATAGAATAAATCTTGCCAAGAAAGATATGAGAGGAAGAGAATAAATATACTGAAGAGAGAACTAAGGTTTCTCCAGACTGAAAACAAGTAAGCAAAGAAACATACAGACAAGCAAGCAAGATATTTGTTCAAGGGATAAGATGTGCTTGAAAAGTAAACCAATCTAAATAAGTCTTGTTCAATTAAAGTTATCTTTTTTTCGTACACACAGTAATAATATTTATGATCATATATTGCTTCTATTAAATTAGGAAAAGTACTTGTAATACAGCTATAAAACCAATCTTAGCATTATATACTTTTCTCCTTTCTTAAATATAAAATGACACACTCACTTGATCACTTGATCACTTGAATCCCGTTATTCATCGATTTGCCTCGAGCGGGCACCAGTAACATTTCCATTGGACCCTATAACATGCCAATGTAGCCCAATGGCAACTATTGATGACACACTATTTGTGAGCATTGTCAAGGAATGATATGTCTCTATAATTTGTATATTTGTATGTAGGTATGTTACAATTTATCAATTTAATCCAAGTAATTCAGAAAAGATATGCTTGAAAGTCTATTAACAAGATAATCATCAAGTGGTGCAAAGGGAAAAATTCACACTTAGATGAAAACTTATTATGCTAAGTGCAATGGTTTTCATTGAAAGCAAGAACTTGAACTAAGGTGTAAGCAGAGTGGAGTTGCTGGAATTGTGTTTTACACTTAACTCTAGGAGCAAAAACAGCTATCACTATGAGAACTGGGTTTGAAAAGTAATTATTTTCCCCTTTCTGAGGTATTGGCATAAAAGTAGTTCTGAATAATACCTGAACCTGTGAATTGAATTCAAATGAGAACAATTTTTTCTTATGTTCAAACTCAAAAATAGATTTTTAACTGAATATGGTAGACTCAAAATACCACATTTTAATAATGATCATTCAAATGTATATCAAGCAATACATTTATGAATATAATTATCATATACATCTAACAAGAATAAAAACAAAGTATTTTTAATATATTTTAAACACAAACTATTTTATAGGGTTATCTACAACCTATAACTTCTTTCTGCAGGTGATAAATTTCGTTAATTTGTGTTCACCAATTTAAGATATTTGAAACTCATAGGAAATATTGATCTTCAAATATATTCTAAAGTAAATATAATTACACACAAGGAAGTACTTATTATATGACAAATTTATATTTTACTTTTCATGACTAAAACATAAAAATAATTTTAAAATTAGATGCATGGGTTTTCAAACATGATCTACTTTTTGATACCATGAGAAAACAGCTACATTAAACAATATTACTGGAAAGACAAGTTCCGTGTTAGAAAAAGCAGAGCGTTTAGAAATTGGAAGACCAAAATAAATTAAAGTAAATCACCTAGATGAATCCAAGATGGTTAATGAAACATTGAAAAAACAAGTGGTTTAAAATATGATTTATAAGTTAAAGCTTAGGGGCCGGAGCGATAGCCCAGCGGGTAGGGCGTTTGCCCTTGCACGCGGCCTGCCTGTGCCGGCCTGGGTTCGATCCCGGCATCCCATATGGTCCCCCGAGCACCACCAGGACTAATTCCTGAGTGCAGAGCCAGGAGAAACCCCTGAGCATCGCGGGTGTGACCCAAAAAGCAAAAAAAAATAAAAATAAATAAATTAAAGCTTAAAATCTATGCAATAGAAGTTGGAGGAAGGAATAAGAGAATTGAGGGAATATATTAATCATATTTGAGTATATGTTAATGAACACATTTTTTGGCATATACTACATATGGGTAATAGATGTAAACTTATAATTTCATCAATGTAGGATACTATGTTTTAATATAAACAGATTCACACTACCTGAAACATTGGAAATATCAAAAACAAATTGTTTACTGTGATAAGTTGTTTGAAGGTTCTAGAAGTGGAGTGCAGCTACTCGTATAGCTTTAACCAAATACCAGTATGTCTCTATTCGGGGAACACCATCCTCTTCAACTGAGTGTGCAGCTTCAGGAGGAATGCAGATGGAGTGGTGAGGGAGGAAGGAGACACCCACCTAGCCAGCAGATCAGCCAAATCAATCCTGGCAATCAATGAGGTGACAGATGCCTCAGCCAGATCAACCTCACATCCAGGGTTCTCACACTGGCTGACCAGAGGAACCCCCACACCATGAGGGCAGGCAGTCATTTTCAACATCTGGGCTCCACAGATAGTCATAGTTCCACCCAAGAGGAAAGCCGATCTCCCCATTGGAGTTTATCAGTAAATGCATGAGATGAGAGCCTACTACTAAGAGTATACCACCCACACTGCAGAGCCTGGCAAGCTACCCGTGTCATATTTGATATGCCAAAAACCAGTAACAATTATAGACCTCATTCCTATGACGTGAAGAAATGGTTTGAGACTCTTCTTGTTCATGGAGTGAGAAGATGCCCTTGGGCTACACTAGAACTTGACAGGACATATGAAGATGTTTCTGGTGCCCGCACAAGCAAATCAATGAACAAGGGGAAGACAAGTGACAAGTGACAAATGATAATAAGTTAAAGAATTTCAGGTAAAGATCAGCAACCCACATGATGGTATAAGAAATTTCAACAGAGTCATGAAATCTATCAATAAGAAACAGTATTATAGATCTAAAACATATGAGGAAAAAGTTTGAAGGTATTATCAGCATGTTGTATGAAAAAAAAGCAGTGAAAAATAAGGTATACAGTAAGAATCATCTGAAATGAACAAACATATTCTGGTGATGGACTGGTGTTGCAAAACTGAATGCCATAACAACTGTAAAAACAAAAGCAAAACTATTAGATGAACAATCACACAAAACATTACATTGAAAGTCATTAGACACAGCATTTTGTACTTTTGCAAGACTATGAAATTATGCAATCACAAAAGGAAATGAAAGAATAAGGTAGAAGAATCACATTGTGAGATGATAGTCAACTTTTCAAAATTACTAATATATAACTCTTAGATCAATAAAATCTGAATTATATTTGAAATGTATGGATGATAGAAATAAATATGTAGGACACATTTATGTCCTTTATTTATACATAATTTCTTTTTTACATATATACTTTTATTTATAATTCATACATACAAATTATGTATGTGATTATACATAATTTGTGTATTGTTTCTTATATATAATAACTTTTAATATTAATGTTATTTTCTATTCCTCTCTACAAAGAATAGTTACACAAGTTTTATTATATGATGAATTTTGAGATTAAATAATACTATATTTGTATAATTTGAACTTTCATAAAGATGTAAAAATATTAAAAATGTGTTATATATGAACACATTCTTTATTTTTTCATGATTACTGCTCATATTTTTTACCTTTTTTAAAAGGTCTTCTTTTTCCTGGTGCTAGGTATTGATTTTAGAGCCCTACACAAGGAAGGATTGAGTTTTGGCAGTGATCAAAAATCTTGGTCTCTTGTTCTTATATTTTTATCTCAAATGTATTTTTGTGGTTTACATACTACTCTTTTTATTGTTGACTATAAAATGTTTTATTCATAAATTCATTTAATAACAATCATATAAAAAGCATGTTAAAAGATTCAATGAAAGTTTTATGAGGAAGAACAGAGGAAAAAAGCTGATTTTCTCATTGACATGTATTTGCTTGTTTTCCTTTTTTTAATTTTAAAGTGGTTTATTAATATATTTTCTTATAAAAAGTTTAAACCAGCAAAGATGAGCTAGAATCTCTTTTAGCCATAATTTTTTTTTCTTTTTGGGTCACATCCGTCAATGCTCAGGGGTTTCTCCTGGCTCTGCACGCAGGAATTACCCCCTATCCATAATTTTTAATCTGTACATCCTTAGAAGGAATACTGTCATGAGTCATGGAGGGTCAGTATGACTATATTATCAAATTAAATAGACATGTAATAGGAACTACACCCTGAGTTATTTCTATCCTTACAAGCATCCTGTCAATTAGTAAAAGCTAATACACAGTATATATGTAGAATCTAAAAACTAATAAACAGTCAATATGTAGAAACTTCTAGAAGCAGGGGTAGAGCAGTAAATATAAAATTTGGAAATTACACTCTAAACACCTTATCATTTTTTGAACTTTTTCTAGAAAACAGTCAATAAATAAGAAAAGATCAATATAAAGTAGATATACTAGATATTTTACATATTGTTTTATGTTATGAAAGCTAAAAAAGGTATAAAATTTTGTGGAATGTTTATTGTAATTTCCATTGGTGTGACATAAAAATTTTTCCATACTATGGTTACACTGACATTAATATCTGAAGAAATGAGGGAATAATGGCATATATACTACCATCAACTCAGCCTTTCACTGATTGGTTTGGACTCTATCATACAAATAACATGCCCACAAGTGAAAGAATATAAAGTCAGACATTGATAGGCTAGCAGGCTGCTACCTCAACTCCCTTCAGGAAAGACACTAAAGAATATATTAAAGTAAGTTACTAAATTTTCCATTTTAAATTTTAGTTTATGAAGTGAGTGATGCGTTTTTTTCTTAAGAGATATTCTGGGAAGAGTTTGGACTTTGGAACAAAGGGATTCGATTCAAGTTCTGATTCTGACATTTACTATATGTATATTCTTAATATAAGAGAGATAACTTTTATAAGAGATAATGTTTATTTTACAAAATATTATGAAGTTCTTGTGAGAATAAAATAGGCATCAATAATTTAAATGTAATATAGTATATTAAATGTCTAAGTCCTCTAGGGTTTCTGCTTCTATTTTTATTGATTTGAA
>JAJIBD010012200.1:0-67793 GCA_021461705.1 Cryptotis parvus
ATATATAATAGTTAAGGTGTATAAACTGCTGTATTTTGTTATACATAGTCTCATGAAAAGTCTCATATTACCACAATCAGAATAATGATATGTATCATTCTCATGAACCTTCAAACCTTTCCACCAATGTTATTAGCCTGAAAAAATCATTTGTTAGATTTGTCCCTATTAATTGGTTTACATTTTCTAGAATTTTAAATAAATAAAATTTATTTATTTTTATAAATAAATAAATATTTTATAAAAATATATAAATAAATATAAATAAATATTTATAAATAATAGAAATAAATTATTTATTATTTATAAATAAACATAAATAAATATTTATAAAATATTTATAAAATGTTTAATAAATACAATTTATTTCTTTAAACAATTGTGAGTTATATACTCTTGCTTTTTTTGTCTAACATTTTTCACTAATGATAATTATTTTTATATAAACCATATCCTAATGTGGATCCATATTTTATTGGATTCCTTTTCCCAGTTGCAATGTGAGGGAGGTCAAGAGCTCTGTTTGAACAGTAGTGGTACATATAACTCAATTTTTAAAAATTTTATTTTACATACAGTGATTTACAATACAGTTAGTGACAAAGTTCCATATAAAACACATCTCGTATCATATGGCCGCCTCACCATTGTCCTAAGTGTCTATTGCCCTTTCACCATCATCTTAGAGTCCAGTGTCCCTCTTATTCTAATTCTTATTCTCTCCGCTGTGGTAAGCTTCCAACTAAAGAACAGTGCCTTTCGAATTTGTTATTTCATTACTATGCTTCTTTATGTTTCACATCTGAGAAATTATTCTTATCTGCCCCTCTCCTTTTGATTAACTTCATGTGTCAGATTTGGAATATTATGAACAGTGCTACAATGAACATAGAAACAATCTTCAATTTTCAAATTGAAAATATTCAATTTTCAAATCTATTCAATTTTCAGCCCTGATATTATCTACCTACATATGACAACAGCTCCCACGGGAAACAGGTTCAGTTTCCTGAGGTTTCCTGAGAAACAGAATAGTTTCTCAAACTGCATTTATTACATGTAAAACTCATCAGAGTTCAGATGCCAGTCATGAACCCAGGTGGCTGCCTGTTTTTCTAACTAACTATGAATAAAAGGTTCTCAGTAAAACATCTATAAGTTTAACTAGTTTTCTAGAACAACTTTCAGACTTTAGAAAACTTGTTATTTAACTACCAGATGAAGGAGATAAATAGGGACAGTGATAGAAAAAGTAAATCTTTTATTCCCTCTCCTGGTAAAGTATCTTCCCCAAATTCCATGAGTTTTGTTTGATTTTACTTATTTTTCTGAAGACTTCATTTCTAATATGTGATCAGATTAACTATTTTGACATGTTTCTAGACTATGAAGGTGATATTCTAAGTTCTGCCTTTATTCATGTTGGTTTCCTTGGCAATAGGGGTCATCTTAAGTAATATAAAATTTAGGAAATTCCAAGGTTCTAGAAAGCCAAAAAACTATGGATGAACAGCAAATAGGCATGAGAAATATATTTCTAGTTAATTTAATAACACAAGAATGCATTATTATGCTCTTAAGTAGTAATATTTTATACACACACACCAATGTTTAGTCCTAATGTTTTATTTAATCTACCTAAACTTGTACATATACTTTACAAATACTTTAGATGAAAAGACTATTAGAACTAAATATGCTTTAAGTCATGTTGATCTTGTTCTAAGGAGTTAGGAAAATTTGGTACTTAGCATCCTCCAAGCCCCAGCCATAGTGATCCCTGAGGAAAGATGCAGGAGTAAGCTCTGGGAACCATTAGGTGTTGTCCTAAAAAATCCCAAAAAACAAAATAATATCCAAATAAGCACAATGCATATAATTATTTACCAGAAGAAATGTGATATGCTGTGGAGGATAGATAGTTATATTTACCACCATGTTGGAATGATTGAGAGTGTCATAGGTCGGCTTAAGTAAAGTTGAATTTGTGATAATAGGTTTTTGTGTTATTTTATATTGGCTTGAGTTGCTGGGACTATAAATAAAATTAAACAAAAGAGAACCTTTGAAAATGTGACTAATACAACACAGTTCTAAAAGAAAAGTGTGAACATTTTTGCTTTTCTAACTCAGAGTGATTGTGCATTTTTCTCCAGTTAAGATTTATTACTTTAGACAAAGCCTCAGACCTGCCACCAGACTACTTCTGCACAGCTCCCCCTGACGCTTCTTCTCATCCCTCTACCAGGTGCGTTGGTGCCCTGGGCACCCTGAGGAAACACTCAGGAAAAACACACTGACATCCCAAAATTCAAAACCACGTGGACATGCTAGCATCCCCACGGACTACTAAATATTTATCTTACCTGAGATACCAGTGAGCATCTGTCCAACATTCTCGCCATCCATCCCAAACTACAAACAACCCAGACTTCTACTAACTGTAGAGGCTAGCCCTCAGAACACACATTCTCAAACTACAATAGTCATTATGGTAAAAAATACAGAATTCCATCAAGGTCAGTGTGTGAAATCACTAAGCCAGAAGAGCCAAGCAATATCGATGAGCTATATAATCTCTCTGACAAGGAATTTTGGAAGGAACTGTTAAGGATGCATAAGGAACTCACAGAAAGAATGGAATACTAAGTAAATAAAATGCAAGAGGACATGAGAGCAGAAATGAGTAAATTGCAGACCAAAATACAAGCAGAAATGGCAGACATTAAAAATGTGGTAAGTGAAATGAAAACATACTGGAAAGCCTCCAAAGCAGAGTAACAACTGTTGAAGAAAGAATTAGTGATCTCAAAGACGAGGTCCAAAGATTCTCTAGACAACAACAGAAGATGGAAAAAAGACTCACAATAAATGAACAGAATACCAGAAAAAATTGGGATGAAGCCATAAGGAACAACATATGAATCATTGGTCCTAGAAGGGCAAGAAGAAAACCCTGATGAAGAAGAAACTGTCAAGGCCATCATTACTGAGAATTTACCCTAACTGAAGAACGCATGGTCCCAGATTTAGGAGTCCCATAGGACACCAGCTAAAAAGAAACCCCAATAAGAATACTCCAAGACACATCCTAATTAAAATGACAAAAACAATAGAGATAGAATACTTAAAAGCAGCAAGATAAAAGAAGGAAATCACAGACAAAGGAGCATCCCTAAGATTTAGAGCAAACTTCACAGATGAAACACTCCTAGCCCGAGAACAATGGCGGGATATTGTGAAAAGGCTCATTGAACTGCAGGCCTCAACCAATAATTCTTTTTTTTTTCATTTTTTTTTTATTAATTTTTTTATTTTTACAATTACAAAGATACACAATTAAAAAGTTTATATTTGGGGTTTTGGTCATACAGTGTTCCAGCACCCATCCCGCCACCAGTGCCCATCTCCCACCACCAACGCCCCCGGTTCCCTCCCACTTCCCCACCCCTCCTCCATGGCAGGTTCTTTATCTCTTTCCATTTCTCTCTCTTTTTCTTTTCCTTTCCCCTCCAGACTATGGATTACAGAACATACATTAAAGGGTTGTCATGTGTATCTTTTTGCCTCTATTTAATGCTCAGTTCTAGGTTGGCATTAGTACCCTCGACAATTGTTAGCACACTGTTCCATTTTCTGTCTTACCTAGCCTCTGACTCCCACATGTTTGTGATAATTTCCACCTTTGAAAAGACCTCCCAATATATGTTTCACTTGACCTTGGATATTGGTATCATAATATGTACATATATATTTATGTTATGGAGATAAATGTAGTCATTCTGTATCTGTCTCTCTCCTTCTGGCTAATTTCGCTCAATATAATCTTCTCCATGTCCATCCATTTATAGGCAAATTTTATAACTTCATTTTTCCTAACAGCTGCATAGTATTCCATGGTGTAGATGTACCAAAGCTTTTTATCCAGTCATCAATTTTCGGGCACTCTGGTTGCTTCCAGATTCTGGCTATTGTGAATAATGCTGCTATGAACATAAAAGTAGGGATGGTGTTTCCGCTGCGTATTTTTGGTTTCCCAGAGTAGATTCCCAGGAGTGGTATGGCTGGGTCAAATGGGAGTTCAATTTCTAGCTTTGGAGGAATGTCCGTATTGTTTTCCAGAATGGCTGTACCAGCCGGCATTCCCACCAACAATGGATGAGTGTCCCCTTTTCCCCACATCCACGCCAGCACTTGTTGTTCTTGCTCTTTTGAATATGTGCCAGTCTCTGTGGTGTAAAGTGGTATCTCATTGTTGCTTTGATTTGCATCTCTCTGATAACTACTCACCAATAATTCTTTACCTGGCCAGACTCACATTCATATGTGAAGGAAAGATATACAATTTCAGGATAAACAACAAGTCAGGAAATTCATAGACTCAAAACTAACTTTAAAAGAAGGATTGAAGGGACTACTGAAAAAAATAAGACAATTCAAAAACACAACAAGTTTAAACAAAAAGATGGCACAAAATCTGATGAAAATAATCTCTCTCAGTGTCAATGGTCTAAATGCACCAATTAAGAGACAAGAGTGGGAAAATGCATTAAAAAACTGAATCCAACATTCTGCTGCCTATGAAAAATACATCTGAATAATCAAAGCAAACACCGACTCAAAGTCAAAGGCTGGAAGACCATTCTCTATGCAAACAAATCCTCCAAAAGGCCAGTGTGGCCATACTAGTATCTGACAATATAGACTTCCAGGCTGAAAAAAATTAGAAGGAAAAAAAGGCCATTTCCTAATAATTAAAGGGTATGTATATCAGGAAGAAATCACACTACAAAACATATATGCACCTAACGAAGGCCCAGCAAAATACTTAAAACAGCTGTTAATACACCTCAAAGAATATTTTAACAGTAGCACAATAAAAGTTGGAGACTTCAACACTGCTTTATCAACTATGGATAGATTGACAAGACTGAAACTCACCAGGGAAATACTGCCTCTGAAAGAAAAATGGAAGAGAGAGAGAGATAGTTAATATACACAGGGATATTCATCTCAAAAACGGTGACTACACATTTTTCTCAAGTGCACATGCAACATTCTCTAAGATACACCACATGCTGAGCCACAAGCATACCCTCAATAAAATAAAAAAGATAGAAATTGTGTCAACTATCTTTTCAGATCATGATGCACTGAAAATAGAAGTGAACCAGACGCAGAAGTAGGGAATCAAATCAAATACTTGGAAACTGAAAAGCTCACTGCTGAACAACCAACGGGTCATAGAAGAATCACTGTATCACTGTCTTCCTGTTAATCTCGATTTGCTCGAGCGGGCACCAGTAACATCTCCATATGACCTGTCTCATACAAGTAGAGCCAAAGGTCACCTGCTTGCTCCAGGAATATAAAGAGCCTCAAACCATTCCATCAGGTCATGGGAATGAGGTCTATAATTGTTACTGGTATCTGGCATATCAAATATGACATGGGTAGCTTGCCAGGCTCTGCCTTGCGGGTAGCATACTCTTGTAGTTATCTCAAAATCCAGCATTTATTGATAAACCGCGTGGCCACTGGTCTGCTGGGTAGAGTGCTGACGAGGGAGAAGTCCTGATGTGGAGAATGGAGGTCCTCATGGAGTGGGGGGGTCGTCTGGCTTGTTGTGAGGCTCTGCTGGGGTGGTGGGCCAGGGTTAGAACCTGCCATCCCTCTGGGCACCTCATGAGAGGCTGGACACAGTGAAAGCCAGTAGCAGCTCTGCCCCATATCTGTCTCCATAGAAGAAATCAAATAGGAAATCCAAGATTCCTGAAAACAAATGAAAATGAAGACACCAACTATAAGAACATGTGGGACATAGCAAAAGCAGCGTTAAGAGGAAAGTTCAGAGCTCTACAAGCATTCATCAGGAAAGAAGAAAGGGCCCACATAAATAACCTGACACAAAGCTCAAAATATTAGAAAATTACCCAAAAAAGGAGCCCGATCCAGGCAGAAAGAAGGGAATAATAAAACTTCGAGAGGAAATCAACGTGCTAGAAAACCCAAAAAAAATCCACAAAACATTAATGAAATCAAGAGCTGGTTCTTTGAAAAAATAAACAAGATCGACAAGCCACTAGCAAGACTTGTAAGGACAGGGAAAGAGAGAACCCAAATAAACAGAATCAGAAATGAAAATGGTGACATCAAAACAGAAACTCTAAAAATCCAAAAGATCATCAGTGATTAATTTGAGAACCTGTGTGCATGAAACATGAGAACCTAGATGAAATGGATAAATTCCTGAAGTCCTATAATGTCCCATGACTGAAACAAGAAGACCTCCAATACCTGAATAAGCCTATCACCATTGAGGAAATTGAAACAGTAATTAAAAGTCTGCCCAAACACAAAAGCCCAGGTCTAGATAGATCCACTAGTGAACTCTACCAAACTTTAAGAGGACTTACTCCCATCCTTTTCAAGCACTTCCAGGAAGAGGACTGAAACACTCCCAAACAGCTTCTATGACGCACATATCACCCTGATACCCAAAGCAGGGAGAGAAAACACAAAGAAAGAAAATTACAGACAATCTCCCTGATCAACACAGACACTAAGATCTTCAACAAAATACTAGCAGACAGACCAATGACTCATAAAAAATATTATATATATGACCAAGTAGGATTCGTCCCGGGAATACAAGGATGGTTCAACATTCACAAGTCAATCAACATAATACTGGGTAGCATTAAGATATGCTACCCACACGGCGAGAGCCTGGCAAGCTACCCGTGTCGTATTTGATATGCCAAATACCAGTAACAATTATAGACCTCATTCCCATGTCCTGATGGAATGGTTTGAGGCTCTTTATGTTCCTGGAGCAAGCAGGTACCATTGGGCTCTACTTGCATGAGACAGGTCATATGGAGATGTTACTGGTGCCCACTCGAGCAAATCGATGATGAACGGGAAGACAGTGATACAGTGATCGATAAGAGAAAAAATAAAAACCATATGATCATATCAATAGATGCAGAGGAAGCATTTGACAAGGTCCAGCACCCGTTCATGATGAAGGAACTCCAGAAAATGGGAATTGAAGGAACCTTCCTCAAGATAGTTACAGCAATCTACCAAAAGCCCTCAGCGAGTATTATTCTCAATGGAGAAAAGCGGAAAGCCTTCCGCCTAAGATCAGGGACAAGACAAGATTGCCCCCTCAACCTCTTTTACTCGATTTAGTACTGTAAATACTTACCATAGCAATCAGAGAAGAAAAGGACATTAAGGACAAACAGGCAAGTAAGAAGTCAAGATATCACTATAAGCAGATGACATGATTATTATACCTAAAGAACCCTAACTCTCTACCAAAAACCTCCTAGAAACAAAGGATGCTTATAGTAGAGTGGCAATGTACAAAATCAATACCCAGCAGTCGGTGGCTTTCCTATATACAAATAATAAAAGAGAGGAAAGATATGTTAAGAAAATGATACCATTCACAATTGTGCCACAGAATATTAAATACCTAGGACTCAGTTTGATGAAGAACATTAAGGAGCACTACAAGGAGAACTACAAAGCATTACTACAAGAAATAAAAAGAGGACACAAGGAAGTAGAAACACTTTCCGTGCTCATGGATCGGGATAATCAATGTTGTCAAAATGGTAATAATCCCTAGAGCTTTATACAGAGTCAATGTCATCCCTATAAGGATTCCCATGACATTCTTCAAAGAAATTGACCAAACACTTTTGAAATTTGTATAAAATAGTGAACACCCATGACTACAAGAGTATGCTACCCTCATGGCAGAGCCTGGCAAGCTACCCGTGTCGTATTTGATATGCCAGATACCAGTAACAATTATAGACCTCACTCCCATGACCTGATGGAATGGTTTGAGGCTCTTTATGTTCCTGGAGCAAGCAGGTGCCCTTGGGCTCTACTTGCATGAGACAGGTCATATGGAGATGTTACTGGTGCCCGCTCGAGCAAGTCGATGATGAATGAGAAGACAGTGATACAGTGAATGAACACCCACAGATAGTTAAAGCAATTCTTAGGACATAGAAGATGGGAGGCATCACCTTTCCCAATGCCAAACTCTACTACAAAACTGTGGTAATTAAAACAGCATGGTATTGGAATAAAAACAGACCTGTGGGCCTATGGAATAGAGTTGAGTATCCTGACAACCAGCCTCAAATACATGAACAATTAATCTTCGATAAAGGAGCAAAAAGTATGAAATGTAACAATGATTGCTGGAAAAACTGGGCAGCTACATGTAAAAAATGTATTTGGACTTCTGTCTAACACCATGCACAAAAAATCAGATCAAAACGGATTAAAGATCTCAATATCAGAACTGAATCCATAAAGTACATTGAAAAAAATATAGGAAAAACCCTCCACGACATTGAAGCTAAGGACATCTTCAAAGAAGAAACACCATTAACAAAACAACTAGAAGAAAAGATAAACATATTGTACTACATGAAAATAAAAAGCTTCTGCATCTTAAAAGAAACAATGACCAAGATACAAAGACAGTCCATAGAATGGGAAAGAATATTCACCCAATACCTATCTGATAAGGGGTTAATATCCAGGATATATCAGGCATTGGTAGAACTTTCCAAGAAGAAAACAGCCAACCCCATCAATAATGGGGAGAAGAAATGAACAGAAACTTCCACAAGAAAGAAGTTCAAATGGCCAAAAGACATATGAAAATTGCTCGTCATCATTAGTCTTCAGAGAGATGCAATTCAAAAAACAATGAGATATCATCTCACACCACAGAGTCTGGCACATATTCAAAAGTGCAAGAACAGCAAGTGCTGTCATGGATGCGGGGAAAAGGGACTCTCATCCATTGTTGGTGGGATGTTGACTGGTACAGCCCTTTTTGGAAAACTATATGGACATTCCTCCAAAGACTAGAAATTGAACTCATGTTTGACTTAGCCATACCACTCTGGGCATATACTCTGGGAAGCCAAAAACACACAGTGGAAACACCATTTCTACTTTTATGTTTTTAGCAGCATTATTCACAATAGCAAGCATCTGGAAACAACCAGAGTGCACAAGAATTGATGAATGAATAAAGAAACTTTGGTACATCTATACAATGGAATACTATGCAGCTGTTAGGAAAAATGAAGTTATTAAATTTGCCTATAAATGCATAGACATGGAGTGGATCATGTTGAGTGAAATTAGCCAGAAGGAGACAGATATAGAATGACTGCATCTATTTGCATGACATGAATATATATACATATATATACATATATATACATATTATATACCAACATCTAAGGCACTTTGTAAAGAAGGCAAATTATAATAACAGAAGGTATAGAAGTATACAAAACTACAATAGAATAAAAATAAGTAATAATGTGTCTATAAAGCAAACAAAATGATGAATAAGAGACATAACAATCAATTGATACATGAGGATGTATCAATAATTTATTAAATTCTCCAAAGATAAAACAAAATAATTGGATAGATAAAATGATAAATTTCAGTAATATTCTACCAGAGAATCATTTAATTTTAAAGGAACGCATAATCTGAAAATAAAGGAAATAGAAAAAGATCTTTAAAATTAATGGTAGTAAAGGATAAAAACTTACAATAGAAAATATTTTAACTTAAAGTAATAGATGAATTGCTAATAAAAAAGATATTTTAAGTAAATGTTGTAACATTATATCAGACAAAATATATTTTAAAATATGATAGGTAAGCAAAGAATAATAATGAGTGGTCAGTTCTTGAAGTAGTTAAAATAATTGTGTTTATTTTCTTAAATTGGAATGCTAAAATAAAGGACCATAAAACAACAAAGCTAAAAGAAAAAGAATACAATGAATAAATGTGGATTTTAATATCCCAACAATTGGTAAATCATTCAGACAAAATTAATAAGAAAGTAACAAATATATATGTGGTGACTACATTTTTTTCTAGAATGTAAAAATTTGTTACTTTCTTATTAATTTTGTCTGAATGATTTACCAATTGTTGGGATATTAAAAATCCATATTTATTCATTGTATTCTTTTTCTTTTTAGCTTTGTTGTTTTATGGTCCTTTATTTTAGCATTCCAATTTAAGAAAATAAACACAATTATTTTATATAAAATAATTATTTATATATATTATATATATAAATACACAATTATTTTATATATAATTATATATATAAATATATATATTTATATAACAGTACATAAAGAGTGTTAGGATCACACTCTGATAGTATTTTAGTCACAGAATAAGTCTTAGAAAAATAAGAATATAGAAATCATAATTAGTACTTTCTCTGATCATAATAGCATGAAACTCAAAATCAGTAATTGTAAAATTGATAAACACATGGAATAAGCAAGCCTCTCCTGAACAATAAATGTTTGTCAATTTTGCAGAATAATTAAAGATAACATTGAAAAGTAGATTAGAAATTTTATTGATATAAAATCAGAGATAAAAATTATGGTATCTAACCAAAGCAATTCTAAGAAGTAAGTTTTAATTAATAAATACTCAAGAATGACCACAAATAAAAAATATAATTCTAAACATTAAGGAATTATAAAAAAAATCAACTGAGTCCAAAGATAAGAAAGAGCGTAGTACATACTAGAGCAAATTTATCAAGGTAGGGGGTTATTGGGGTGAATTGTGTGAGAGAGAAGAGATAGGCAAGGGAGTGAGTTGTGGGATAGACTGAGACAATGGTGAATGGAAGCAGACACTCGAGGTTGTGGTATTGAAATGCTATATGTACAAAGCCCTACTATTTTATTATTAGTGATATTGTAGATCATAGTGCCTAATTTTTTTTCTTTGCTTTTTGGGTCACACCTGGCGATGCTCAGGGGTTACTCTTGGCTCTGCACTCAGGAATTACTCCTGGCAGTGTGACCATATGGGATGCTGGGCATAGAACCAGCGTCAACAGCGCAGTGCAGGCAAACACCCTACCAGTTGTGCTATCATCCGGCCCACAGTGCCTAAATTTTTAAAAAATTAAAATAATACATATTGACTTATAAAAATTGAAAGAACAGGGGCCTGAGCGATAGCCCAGTGGGTAGGGCGTTTGCGCCTGGCAAGGCCGGTCCATGCCGGCCGGGTTTGATCCCCGGCATCCCATATGGTCCCTGAACACCACCAGGACTAATTCCTGAGCAAAGAGCCAGGAGAAACCCCGAGCATTGCCGGGTGTGACCTAAAAAATCAAAAAAAAGATGAAAGAACATAAAAATGATACCAAATATTAGACAAATATATCTAATATTTGTTAGACGTTATCTTAATGGTTTGTTGTTGTTATTTTGGGACATATCTGGCTTTTTTCAGGGTTTCATCCTGGCTCTGTGGTCAGGGATCACTCCTGGTCGTTGTTAGGGGACCATATGTGGTAATGAGCAATGAATCAATGTTAGTTGTGTGCAAGGCTATCACCGAAACTACTGAACTGTCTCCAATCCAAAAGGCTATTTTTTTTAAAGATTACACAAAGTTTTAAAAAATAACTTAGCTAAAATAATCACAGAATAAAGATAATGGGCTTGAATCAACAAAATAATGAAAAAGAACATATTATATTAGTAACAATAAAAGTTAAAGGATTGCTTAAAATTACTATAAATAACTACAAATCCACAAAATACATAGTACAGAAGAGATGAAAAAACTAGGAATTAACAAATTGCTAAAACTGAATCAGGAAGAAATAGAAGTTCTAGAGATTAGTTACTAATGACTAAAGTGAGTCAGTAATTTGTGAAAAAAAAACTCCCAAAGTGGGAAAATAAGACTTCTATGGAGAAAATAAACACTATAAATAAAAAACTTTAACATAAGCTTTGATAATAAATTTTGAAAAATGACACATAAAGCCCAGGGATATAAAAAATTAAGCAATTTCTTTTGCTTAATAATATCAAAATGAAAGTTTTACATAAAACAAAAAGAATAAATAATTACATGGGGCCAGGCTCTCCCTCTCTCTCCCCCCCCCCCCCCCCCACCCCCCCCCGTAGTTGGTTTGGTTTCTCCCCCCCCACCACCCCCCCACCACAAAACCACCACCCACCCCCCACCCCACCCCCCCCCCCTCCCCATTTCCCCTCCCCCATCCCTCCCCCCCCCCCCCCCCCCACCAACCAAACAACCCCCCCCCCACCCCCCACCTCCCCCCCCCCCCCCTTTTTTCTTCTATTTCCCCCCTCCGTTTGTGTTTTCTTCCCCCCCTCCGGGCACCCTTCCCCTCTCCCCCCCCTCCCCCCCCCCCCCCGCCCCCCCCCCGCGCGGTTGCCGCCTCCCCCCACCCCCCCCACCCCCCCCCCCCCCCCCCCAACCAACCCCCCCCCCCCCCCCCCCCCCCCCCCCCTTCCCCCCCCCCCTCCTCCCCCCCCCCCCCCCCCCCCCCCCCGCCCACCCCCTTTCTCCCTCTTCCTCCCCCCCCCTCGCCCCGTTTTTTTCCCAAAATTTTTTTTTTTTTACAAAACCTTGCTTTCTTCTTCCCCCCTGGTCGTACTTTTTTTTTTTTTTTTTTTAATAAAAAAAAAATTTTTTTATTAAATTTCCTTTTTTTTTTTTTTTTTTTTTCTAATAAATTAATTTTTTTTTTACTTAAAAAAAAACAAAAAAATCTATTTATTTTTCTCTCGCCCCTATCGGAAAAAAAATTTTTTGTGTTTAAGTGAATAGAGAAAAATTTCTCACACAAACATTATCTAACTAGAAATATTTTAAAAACCTACTGTTTGTTACAACTTGAATAAAACTCTGATAGAATGCTAATGAGTCATACAGAAAAAATACTGTCAGGGAGCTCTGGGGTCCCCAACAATATCAGGAACGAGTTCCCTTCTACCTCTGAAGCCAGCAGGGAATGGATGAAAACTTAGGAATACAACACAGTTCTAAAAGGCTTTTACTAAAACAAGCTCTGCAAGCTATAACCCAAAATAATGGGATTCCCTAGACCTCTAGCTCTTGGTCACAACTTAGACTATGAACTCAGAATCAAGTCTTCCACCAAAGTGGATCCTTGTACCTCAAGTCAGTCCCCTAATATGTCCAAAAGTAATACTAATCTTCAGTAATCCTGTAGACAGGAACGCCCTGTCAACAAAGATCAACAAATCAGCTTCTAGGTGTAGACCTTGTTTCAAGTCTAAACAAACGATTATGGCAGGGACCAGTCCCTTTCTCTGAAATTATCTCATATGTCAAAACACTGGAAAGAGTGAGAGAGCTTGTATAAGGAAATACTTCTCAATGGATGTATAAACATAGGTAGAAACACACCATAATTTCATGGGTTTCATGTTATATAGATGATACCCACAAGGTCTGTCTATTTTCTGCTCTGCACCAAGGTGATTCTGAGTGCCTTGTCCTCTGTATAATGAAAGGATCACACTCGCCTGCTTGAGGGAAAACTAGCATGAATCTTCCTTGATCTTAAAGGTAGTCTCAATGTAGCCAGAGTGTTAGTCTCCCGGTAAATTCTATTTGTCCCAAACTGGGACGAGTGGGTATAAAGAGGAATTGTGCCCAATCTAGATAAGATTGAAATCATATTAGAGATTATAGTAATGTTTCAGAAGTTATTAATTCATAGTCAAAATGACTCTTGTAACTGCCACACCCTCTATCAGTGTTTACACAGGAGAGATCTCATTAGCATGAACCTTGGCTTAAGATCATGTAAATATATTTAACTGTATGTGGATTGAACAGCAAAACTCCCAAGCTAGCTAGGCCTGTCATCCAACAAGATATTATATGGCTTCATTTGCATGTAGAGTCTAAAACAAATAAGCAATGAAACAAAAAAATTTAGAAAAGGGCGAGAGCAATAGAATGTAATGTACTATTATAGTACAAGTACACTTGCCTTGCACAAGGCTGGCCCAGATTCCATCCTTGCATTCATACATGGTCCCCCCAAGTGTGCCAGGAGTGATCCCTGAACACAGCTAGGTGTAAGCTCAGAGAACAACCAGATATGTCTCAAAACAAAACAAAAATGCCAACAAAACAAAAATAACTTGGGAAAAATGTGTAAGACTGTATTATGACAGGTAGCGGCTGGGGACGGATGATGAGGAAGATTGCCAAAAGTTACAATCTTCTAACTATTGGCTAAAGAGATATGTTCAACATTATGATATAATCATAATTATAATCAACATTATAATCATAATGTTCAACATTATGATTATAACTACACCAGACCTTCTGATATGTAAGAACGTTGTTAAGGGTTTATTCTAATAATTATCATCATATCGCTCCGGCCCCCAGATGGTATTTCCACTATGTGTTTATTTTTGCTTTTTGTTTTTGAACTTCCAGTTTATATTCCCAGGAGTGGTATTGCTGGTAGATTCATAGTATTCCATTATGAGAGAGACATAATGGAATACTATACTTTTTTTAATCCGGCCCAGGTATGCTGATCCAGAGACAGACATGGGGCAGAGCTGCTACTGGCTCTCACTGTGCCCAGCCGCTCATGAGGTGCCTGGGAGGGATGGCAGGTTCTAGCCCTGGCCCGCCACCCCAGCAGAGCTTCACAAGCCAGACGCCCCCCCCCCCACTCCATGAGGACCTCCATTTTCCACATCCGGACTTCGCCCTCGTCAGAACCCACCCAGCAGACCAGCCTATCACAGCCTGGCTCGCGCGGCCCTACATCAATAAATGCTGGATTTTGAGATGACTACAAGGGTATGCTACCCACACGGCAGAGCCTGGCAAGCTACCCGTGTCATATTTGATATGCCAGATACCAGTAACAATTATAGACCTCATTCCCATGACCTGATGGAATGGTTTGAGACTCTTTATGTTCCTGGAGCAAGCAGGTGCCCTTGGGCTCTACTTGCATGAGACAGATCATATGGAGATGTTACTGGTGCCCGCTCTAGCAAATCGACAATGAATGGGAAGACAGTGATACAGTGATACAGTGATACCGGACTCATGCATTTTCATCCATTCCCCAGTGGCCTCGGAGATAGAAGAGAACTTCTGGCCTGATACTGTTGGGGGGACCCCAGTGGCTCCCCCAACACACGGAGACTGTAATATATCCAACAGAGCAAGAACAATCAGTGCTGGCACGCATGTGGGGAGAAAGGGAATCTCATTCACTGCTGATGAGAGTGTTGAGTAGACCAGTCTTTTTGGAAAACAATATGGACATTCCTCCAAAAACTATAAATTGAGCTCCCATTCAACCCAGCAATACTACTCCTGGGAATATAACCTGGAAACCAAAAAAAAAAACACACAGCAGAAACACCATCTGCACTTCTGTGTTCATAACAGCACTATTCGCAATAGCCAAGATCTGGTAACACCTAAGTGCCTGAAAACAGACGACTGGATAAAGAAACTATGGTACGTCTCCACAATAGGATATGATGCAGTTTGGGAAAATTGAATTCATAAAATTTTCCTATAAATAGATAGACATGAAGAGCATCATGCTGAGTGAAATTAGTTAGAAGGAAAAGTATAGATATAGAATGATTGCATTATTTGTGAAATATAAAAAAATATTATGAGACTAACATCCAAGGCCAGTCAAAACAGAAACCAGGGAGTACTTGTCACTGCTTGGAATCTATCACCAGTGTGTGGGGGACAAAGGTTAAGTAAGGTATACAAGGGACTCGTTTTCCAACAGTAGTTTGAAATGGTAATACTATACTAGAACTTAGTGTTGAAAGTAGGCAAAGTTATATACATGATAAATCCTCAGTATATTCTGAAAAATACAATGCACAAAAGAAGAGATAAAGAGAAAAGTGTCTGCCATGGAGGCAAGTGGGTTTGGGGGCTGAAACTGGGGACATTGGTGATAGCAAATGTGCACTGGTGGAGAGGTGAGTGCTGGAACACTGCATGAATGTACCCCAATCATGAACAGCTTTGTAATTGTCTATCTCACAGTGATATAATAAAATATTTTATAAAATAGCAGTGACCAGGCACCACACACCAATGCTCCTCCCACCCCCAGAATGTCCCTCAAGAGCCAGCCTGTGCTGCACATGAAAATGGGGGTACTAGGCCCATGGCCAAGGAGGTTTCCAATTTTTATGGCATGTGCAAGAGATAAAAAAGAGCAGCAGAAAGTGATTGAACATATTGATGAAGCACAATATGAGATAGACTTAATGAGCATATCAGTGAGGAAAACTTGATAGTAGAACAAAATATAACAAAGTCCACCAAATACCTTGAACAGAATTCGGTGGGGAAAGAATCTCTTGATTTCTGTTCCAAATTGATTTTTATCACTTCTTGTCAACACAAATTTTATGAAATCCACACCCTTTTATGTGCCTTTTATGTGCCTTTTTTACCCTTTTATGTGCACTGAGGGAAAAAGAAAGACCCTCAGTGCCCTTAGCACTGGTGGAAACAGGAGGGGCAGCCCTGGTGTAATAATGCATAGAATTCTGGATTTTTTCTTCCTTTCTCCTGGACATTGGGTTCAGAGATGACACTGTGTCTCTATGTGAACATAGACAGTTAGCATTTACCAACATGAATTTTTATCTACTTTCTCTTGTTTGAAAAAAGAAAAAATCTTTTAAAAAATGGGGTTATAGAAGGTCAGAAAAAGGTGGGTTTGAGATGTTTAGGGGGTTTAAGTAGGCATTGTGACAACATAGATTCTCCTTTGACATGTTTAATTGTGATATTTAAATGACATCCTTGAAGTTTAAGGTGACACTTAAACTCCATAAAATAAAATTCTCTCCTGATAATGATTTGAGTCCTGACACTTGGTGGGAGAATCAGCACAACCTGTAGGATCTTGTCTGGAATTGACATTGTCTATTGCAATTGTGTTGCCGCTTATTTTAAAATTTTCTTTTTTGTTGACTCATACAGCCTTTTTGGAAAACAATATGGACATTCCTCCAAAGACTAAAAATTGAACTCCCATTTGACCCAGCCATACCACTCCTGGGAATATATCTTGGGAAGCCAAAAACACACAACGGAAACACCATCCCTACTTTTATATTCATAGCAGCATTATTCACAATAGCCAGAATCTGTAAACAACCAGAGTGCCCGAAAATTGATGACTGTATAAAGAAACTTTGGTACATCTACACAATGGAATACTATGCAGCTGTTAAGAAAAATGAAGTTATGAAATTTGCCTATAAATGAAAAAAAATAAATGGATGAACATGGAAAGGATCATGTTGAGTGAAATTAGCCAAAAGTAGAGACAGATATAGAATGACTGCATTTATTTGTATGACATAAATATCACTGTATCACTGTATCACTGTCTTCCCATTGCTCATCGATTTGCTCAAGTGGGCACTAGTAACTTCTCCATTAGTCCTGTCACAAGCAAGTGTAATCCAAGGGCATCTGCTTGCTCCAGGGACAGGAGGAGCCCAAAACCATTCTTCAGGTCATGGAGACAGAAATATATATATATATATATATATATATATATATATATATATACATATTATGATACCAATATCCAAGGTCAGGCAAAATGTGGATCAGGGGTTCTTGTCAAAGGTGGAAACTACCACAAATGTGTGGGAGCAGAGGTTAGGTAAGACAGAAAAAGAAACAGTGGACCAATAATTGTTGAAAGTCTATTACAATCCACAACATGTAAGAGAGGGAAGAGAGAAAGAGAGAGAAAGAGAGAAAAGAGATGGAGAAACTGCCACGGAGGCAGGCTAGGTGTAGGGGAGGGTATCGGGGACATTGGTGGTGGGAGGTGGGCACTGGTGGAGGGATGGGTGCTGGAATACTGTATGGCTTGAAAACCAAACATGAACATTTTTGTAATTATCAAAAAAATAATTTAATTAATTAAAATAAATAAATAAAAATTTTTTTAAAAAATCTAAAAAAATATTTCTTTTTGTTTCACTGGAAAGGAAAGACACTCAGTTTTAAACATCAAAAAGTGTGCAAGTTGCTTTGTCACAATAAAACTAAGCGTGTACACAAAGGAAAAATTATTTAAAAAATAAATAAAGAAGGCTTTTTGTAGCAGCTACTGAGGATTTTTTTTGGCTTTCCTAATGGAGTAGCAGCAGCAGAGGCAGTAATGTCTCCCCATAGGTTTTGGCTGTGGGCTTTGAGGTGGGCTCTCAAGGGTTGGTTGGAAGGGCTTAGTGCCTTAGCCAGGAAAAATCTGAGACAAATGGAGGGAAGTCATTTGTCTCAGAAGCACATTACCTCCAAAGGCAAGGATTCCATAACAAGACAAAACAATATCTTTTCTCTCCTAGTGCTAATGAGGCAAAATTAAAGGAAAAACTAGGTAGGGAGAAAAGTGGGATTATAAAACAGTGCTTGATGTTACTCTGTTTGTTTAACAGAGAGTAAAATAGATCAGAGGACAAAAAAAACCTCATGGTGCTTTCCCTGTGTGAGGTGTAATTGTAAGTGTAAAACAGCTAGTATGTTTTGGAAGACAGTCTATGGCAGCCTCTACCCTGCTGCTCTACATACATACATGAGTAGAAAGGACTGGAAAACTATAGGGAAACTTGGGGGCGTTTGAAAGCCTTATTTTATTAAAAAATAAAATGAAAGCTTAGATCAACAGTAATATTCCTCTTCCACAGTAATTATCATGGTGGACGGAGTAACCTTTGTAAGGAGAGGGCAAAGCAGGTGTAAGGAATGGTCAGTTGGATCCAGTGCCTACTGACCTTCTGGAATACGTGTGGCATCCCCATTGTTTAATCAGTCTAATAATACATTCGGTCCTAGGAGTTTACATTTGCCTGACTCCAGCAATTAAGGAATGTCAGTTTATATTTGATATAATTTATGTGGGTAGCAGGGTCCTTAGTAGCAGGTCCCTTGGTACTAATTTAGTACATTCTTGGTCATCTCAGGTAGAGAAATGATAATGGCATTTTCTACTTTAAACACAAGATCAAAGCAGACTGCAGTCCCCTCTGTGTTTGTGAAAATGTCATAGATTCCCTGAGTCTCGCCTTGGAATTCTCTCTTTCTGAGGAAGAGCACATGCTCATTCACACATTCACATACATGCATTACCACTGCCCATATGCACATATTCACAATTTTATCCTGTTCCTCAAGTTATGGATGGTTCTTACTGATTTTAACCTGCTACCGTATCACACAAGATATGAGTGCATTGGTAATTTGAAGTTTAAGAATATTTTTTTCTAAAAATGTTATAATGAATATAATTTGAGTAAATCAAGAAATTAGTGCACATGGCTAACATTTTAAAAAGTGATAAAAAAAAATCAAGCGCTGTTTGAAATCTGACATTTCTCTCTACCTAGCTCTTTCTTTTTTTCTTTTCCCCCCATTGCATGATGAGAGAAAAGATGCTGTTGGTTTTGATCATGGAATCCTTGCCTTTGGAGGCAAGGACAAAATAAAAAAGAAAATATGAAAATGAACATAATAAGGCTAAGTATCTGTCGCATATTCTAGTATCAAAATTAGATCTCGCCCACCAATGATGATGCAGGAGATTCCTATTCTAGAGAAGTAAATGGCATGGGGGATGGGAGATTTTTTCACTATTCGTTCAAAAGACATTCAGCCTCTTGAATCAGGGAGAGCCTTTGATTATTTGGAACAAAAGAATGCAACAGAAATGGCAAACCGGTCTTGGATGATAAATGCAATACACTTTTCAATTAAGAACTACCATACTGGAGCTACTATATATATATATATACACACACACACACACACACACACACACACACACACATATATATATATTGCTTTTTTGAGTCACACCCGGCGATGCTCATGGGTTACTCCTGACTCTGCCCTCAGGAATCACTCCTAGTGGTGCTTGGGGGACCATATGGGATGCTGGAGATCGAACCCGGGCTGGCATGGGCCGACCGAGTGCAAGGCAAATGCCCTATCCACTGGGCTATTGCTCCGCCCCCATATTATAAATCAGATTCTCCCAAAGATGTATCTTTAACATAGTTGCTATTGAGTGATCAGTATTTGCCAAGGCCTCAGCTAAACTCTGAAATAAAATTTCACAGATATTACTGGTCTGTATTTTATTCTGTAACAATTTGTTCCAGAATTTAGACTTAAATAGCAACTATTGTACTACACTTATGAATTTGGCTAAGGATTCAATCTGCATGCTGATTGGAAAAGTCTAGGGGCTAAGGGAGTCTAGGAGGCACCAGGAATAGGACTCAGAACTTCCACATACAAAGCATGTGTATGCACTATCTGTTCTAGTTTCCTTATTTTAAAAAAGTATTTTTAAAAATATTTAGCAATAGCAACAAGTATCAGACAGCTTGAAAAAATAATTGCTCTGATAATTTTTCATAGTTCAAAATATTGCTCCTTTAAAGTAATTATATGTATTACCTTGTAAAAATTCCTTAACTTCTGTGTACCACTCCTGTCTCACCTTCATATTGGAGATAAAATTACTGACCTTTATGTGACAGCTGTGAAAAATTCTAAAGTGCTCAGAACTATGTCTAGGACAAGGAAAGCTCTACATAAGCTTGTTATATATAGGATATGTCTGTGTAAATTATTGCAGTAAGAACTAAGATAAAAGTCAATAGCAGGACAAATAAGATTTGATCCCAAATCTTGATGTGCAGTGGATATTCTTTACAGCATTTAATGATTTCTCTAAACTCCCTACTCAACAGTACAATATGGGAATCAATGTATCTTTAAAAGAGGCAATTCCATTTGTATCTTAGGCTGTCAATAGGCTTCTTGTTCTGTTATCTAGGACTGACTCCAGTACCACCTCCCACCAACATGATGTCTTCCCATCAGACCCAACTGGTCTACATGGAATTATAATTTTCTCTAGCCAACTTTCTTCCCTTTAGGCCATAGCGATGCATGCAGAACAAGCTAACAGGCATGCAATGAGGCATGTAGGAGGAGCTAGCTCCTAATCTATCTTCAATGTTTCCTTTAATCCACCAACAAGGCTGGTGGTTTTGCTTGGTCACTTGTTTTCAGAATTCAATTTCTTCTCTTAAAGCAACTACCTGTAACACAACTCAGATTCACTTAAATTTAGCTTTATCAGAGACAGATGCAAGAAGCAGTGCTGACTTTTGGGTTGCATGTATAATTACTCCCTCAAATTTCTCATGAAAAAGAGACTGGGATTTACTGGTAACAAAACCAGCAGATTAAAAGCTAGTAGGCTTATGTCCTAAAACACCACCATCTTGCTTCCCTAGTCACAAGAACCACTTTATAGAAAATAAGAGGCACGGGGCCAGAGTGATAGTCCAGTGGGTAGGGCTTTTGCCTTGCACACGGCTGGCCCGTGCTGGCCAAGGTTCGATCCCTGGCATCCCATATGGTCCCCGAGCACCACCAGGAGTAATTTCTGAGTGAAGAGTCAGGAGAAACCCCTGAGCATTGCCGGGTGTGACCCAAAAAGCAAAAAACAAAAAGAAAAAGAAAAGGCAGGAAACACGTTGTTGAAAAGAATGGGTTGCCAATAGATAGATGCAATAGTGATCAATAAATTCCCAGAGGGCTAATCCCCTAAGGTACAACCATATTATATATGTAAATCTAGGTTGAATTTCTGATTAAGGGTTCAATTTATCTTCTCATCTTTTTTTTTTTTAGGAAGGACTAGGGCACTCTATCTGCTGGGCAAAGCTTAATTACGAAAGTAAATGACATGTTGGGCTCAAGTCAGAAGGGCATCTATAGAATTTTGAAGCAGAGCCAAAGGAAACACTTTCCTTGGATGCACAATTAAGTTGCATACTTATTTTCCAGAGTTGGGAGAGCAAAGAAAAAATAATCCTACTATCCAGACACAGCAAAAAATCTAAAGCAGAAGCAAAAATGGATTCCTTCTGAAGAAATCTGAGCTTTTTGTGGTCTCTCTATGTACAGCCACACTGATTTCTGAAAAGTTAAGACATTTTGGAAGATAAAAGTATAGGATATGAGGTCTGTTAGCAGGCTACCAACTGATCAATATGTTCAAATCTATTCCCCCCACATGCTAGTCGGGGCACCCTGGAGTTCTACATAGTTTGTTTGGAAAATTCTTTCCTGGAGTCTCAACTTGCTGCATTATAATCACAATCACTAAAGTACTGATTTCTAACACTTGCCTCAAAAATCACTAAATATACAAGGACACTTAACATGTAAGTCAACAAATGTGTTTGTCCCAACTGTATGTAATGACCCAGATTCTCCATTATCTGAGGCAGACACTCTCTTTTACTGTCATCCCCACTCGGTACAATGAGTCAGAAAGCCTAATTTAGGGAAGATTTCCCCTAATTGAGGAAAAGAGTTGATGATGAAGATGATGATTGAGCAAGATTTTGTAAGTTTCCACCAAACAAAATGTAATGAAAATTAAACAGAACCTCCTTCCTGAGCCTCTGGAAATCTTTAATTAGCCTGAAGCCTTTAGCTCATATTGCCTTTTTTTCTGTGAGTAAAATTGTCAGCCAATACTTAATATCTTTCTTAGATTTCACATTCTTGGATTTTGATGACTTTAGAGCAAACATGGAGGAAAAAACGTCTACAAAATACATGAAAAGACTTGCTAAGCCTTTGGAATTTGCAGAGAATTTGGAAGCTAAGCCTCTCGTGAAAAGGTCTGCCTCCATTATGACAGTTCTTTTGTTTCTTTTATTTTTTTGGGGGGTCAGACCTGGCTGTGCTCAGGAGTTACTCCTGGTTCTTCACTCAGGAATTACTCTTGGCAGTGCTCGGGGGACCATATAGGATGCCAGGGATCAAACCCATGTCGGCCGCGCAAGGCAAATGCCCTACCCGATGTGCTATAACTCTGGCCCATTATAATAGTTCTTAAAGTCAGGCTGTTTATCTCTCCTTCTGAAAATGGAGATTCCTCCCCCACCCCCTTGTTCTTCCTCTCAGGGTTAGATAAGTATCTTTATCTGAACTGCTCATGGATCTCTTGAGGAATAGCCCCATTAGCATTAGCACCTAAAACATTTATGCGGGGGAGGGGGATACTCCATGCTCCACTAGATCCATCCAGAGACATCAATTAGCTATCAAGTCCAGTGATTAGAATGCATTACAATGAATCTCAGTCTTTGTAATCATCATAATTAAGTGTGCACACTATATCAAGAGACTGATTGACTTCAGTTTTGTGGTTATAGTTCTGAATGATCCTTACTTTTACCAATCAAGATACATTATTATGCTTTAGAAGGATCAGGAGATTTCTATGCTATTGGCAGAAAACATACCACAGTGTTGGTACAGGAAAACTACATTAGCTATAAGCTAAGATCAAAATAAAGTTTTCAAAACTAATGCTAGCTGGCCATGTTGCTGCTACCTCTCATCTGTCATCCTAACTACTCTGTTAATATTTCTGGAATCTAATGATTTGGAATTATTTTTACTTTTTTAATTTTGCAAAATACAGCAACCAATGCCGCTTCAAACTATATCCAAATCTTTTTTTGACTAAGTACTCTTAACTCCGTAGTATACTATAGACACCTAGATGTTAGTCAGCAGGGGATGTGGAACTAGAAATTGCCCAAAAAACCTTACCAGTGGAGAGGTGACTCCCACCAGCAAAGAGTAGTGTTCCCAGATGGCTTATGTGAAGCAGGGAGGAGAGAGGTGGCAGCCTTGAGAAGGGCATATGCAGCTTCCCTTCTCTATCCACCCCAGTCACTCAGGAATGTGTCTAGGTGCTAGGACTGATGATGTCTATTATGAGCACCTGCATGGTACAGACCTTACATCTCACCAACCCCACAAGGCATTCATCAAGTCATACATGGGTTTCACCAGTTGTACCCTGTGTAAAAAATGAACTCTCACAACCAAGTTCTTGGGATACCATAAAATCAGTAGGACCCTAACTGCATCAGGAAAAAAACAATCTGGCAAGAAGAATGTAGTCAGGAATATACGGCGAGATGTCCTCAGGAATGGTACCCATAATTTCATCCTGGTTGTAGATAATGTCTGTCTCTCTTACTATGTTTAGACAAAATAGCTATAAATGTTATTGAAATAATTGTTTACCATCCAAGGATGAGAGAAAACAGTGTGTCCAGGGACCCACCCTAGAGCTCTGGGAGTGGGAGTTGGGTGACAAACCCTACTGAGATCTAGGCTCTGGCAGCTTCACTTAGCTTATGTGAAGAGCTACACCCTGCCTTTAGGGAATCTCTGGAGCAGACACAATGGGAGCTTGGGCAGAATTGGATTGATTTCATAATTTTATATGGCATAAATATATATTCTTATTATGAATCTTGCTTGCCTCAGTTCAATACTCTTCCTACTCTCATTGGTCTCCATGAGGGACAGACATGTAGATATTCCAAGAATACTTGGCCACGTTGGTTCAACAAAATGTAATCAGTTCTCCTAGTTCAAAAAGATATGTCAGTGCACCTCTGGGCAAACTAAAGTGTCTCTGATTCTAAAGATAATGCCAAAGTGAATTATTCTGATGGATTTTGGACCTTAGTGGGAACTAGAGTATGGAATAAGCTAGCTATATTTATGGTAAGAAGTATTAATGCCATTCTCTACAAATTATATACTGGTTCAGACATGCAGCCCCCCCCCCCCCCCCCCCCCCCCCCCCCCCCCCCCCCACCCCCACCCCCAACACCAAACCCCCACAACCCGCCCACTCCCACAACACCGCAACACCCTGAACCCCCAGCCTTAGACGACCCCGGGAACCCAACCCAAAAACAAAATAACCCCAGTGAAGCAGAAGAACACAACCCAAGAGCAGGAAAAACCTCCAGACTCTGGGTTCCCAGGTAGGCCCCAGCCACATGTAGGACAAGATGGCTGCCACCACGCAATGAGGCCCAACAAAGAATGGAGAGGACGGAGAAGCAAAACACCAAGGGAAGCCAAAATGGCAAAAAGGAGAGCTTCTTTTTCTTGCAGCTAGAAATCCGCCCAAACTCCCTAGTCCAGCCCATTCTGGGCTGGAATATCTAGAGATGAAAACAGGAAAACTGCTCTATAGAAACGTAGCACTTCAGGAGGCCTTCTGGCTGTTTACAAGAACCCAGAACTCATTCAAAGCCTCCCTAGCAGAGCTGGGAGGATCTATAAGCTAAATGTAACTTCCCTGACATGGAGGGTCAAATGCCCTCAGGTAATTTCTCCCAGCACCTCACCTAATGTCTTGAGCCAAGATCTGCCTGGAAATGCCTTTATAGGGTAGAGAAGGGGTTTTCTGAGATGGGATGTCTCTGTACCAAAGACTAATACTAATGCCAGTTAAATATTTCTCCAAGCCTTCACAAGAGTCTCGTCTACTTCACGGTAGTTTTGTATTTTAGTTGCCTTTGAGTAATCAGGGAGCCATGCTTGCTTGCTTGGAGGCAAATATTTCTCTCTGGTCTAATTACTTAGAGATCCAACGTGTCCAGGCAAATATGCTGGTAAGATCTAGCTAGTCCCACGATGATTGTGGTAGCATGAGAGAATATTTATACCAGCCAGTACAGAATACATGGTCAGATAAGACTGCCACATTCAGACTACCCCCTATCTATGAAGTGACCTGCAGGAGGCAATCCAGGGCAGATGCAGAGGCTCTTAGGAGTCCTGCAACACATCAGTGCCAACTGTTTGGACTTTTGAAAAGGGAGAATGCATTGCCCAACTGTTACTGCTTCCTTTTTGTTATGTCTGGCCATTCTGACCACCAAGACTTGGCAGTTTGGGCAGCACCAATCCCCAGCAGCCTTTGCTCTTCCCCAGTGGCTTTTCCTCTAATATTAAAAAAAGCTGATTGCCCACTTATAACTGTTGAGATTTATGGGAAGGAGTTTATAGGTATTTTTGACATAGGTGCTGATAATTCTATAATCTTCTCCCTATACTGGCCCCATTCCTGGACCATGCAGGAGATACCTTATGGCCTGAGCAGAGTATAAAATTTGACTTCTCCCACTATCTTAGAGTGCTAGATAAAAAATGCATTGGCCCTGAGGGGAATGTAGCCACCTTCCGTCCTTACCTAGCTCCCATGCTCCTGAATCTATGAGGTCAAGATCTTTTAAAACAGTAGATCCCCCCCCAGGTTTCTCTAATGCCCCTAATTCAGAGGCCACACCATTTTAATTGTGATGGCTGTGGTTCAGTGCCAACCATCTCTCTGCATTCAGTGGAAGTCCCGCAATACTGTGTGAGCACTGTAGTGGCCCCTCAATGCCATAAAATTAAAGATGCTGACAGACCTGATAGAAGGACAGCTTAAATTAGACCATATCGAACCCTCACTTTCAGAGCAGAATTATCCTCTGTTTGTTATACAAAAGAAATTGAGCAAATGACTTTTGTTGATCAACTTAAAGAATGCTAATTCTGCCATGATTCCCATGGGTGTTTTGCAATCCAGCCTCTCCCTCCCCAGCAGCAATTCCTAAATACTGGTTATTGGTTATAACAGACTTAAAAGATTGTTTTTACAAAATAACTATACACCCAGATGTTGCAATAGCTTTGCATTTTATGTTCCCTCTCTTAACTACAAAGCACCTTTATGCAGATTTAAATGGACTGTTTTACACCAAGGGCTGACCAATTCACTTATCATGTGTCAATATTTTATTGATGTGGTTTTATACCCTGCTTGTGCAATATTTCCCATGCTTATATTATGCACTTTTTGGATGATATGTTCTAATGCCAGAGAACTTCAGAGATTTTATGAGGATGTAATGACATAACACAAAGAAAATTCAGATGCAACCCCCATAAGAATATTTTGTCTGTTTTTTACCTCACTACAGCGCATCCCCCCAAAATTATCATTAGTCAGAAAAAAACTCAAAACTCTTAATGACTTCTCAAAAGTTGCTGGGAGGCATTAATTGGGTGCTGCCCTCCTTTGGAATTCCCAAAATCAGAGCTTAGCAACTGTGCCTCCCCCTTGAAGGTGCCCCGAATCTCCTAAGAAAAGCCCAACACAATTAACTCCTGAAGCTCTGAAGGAAATAAAAGAAATTGAAGTCATCTTACCTCTCAGTGAGGTCTTTCAAAGAGCTTTAGAGGATTTCTTGGCAAACACTTCCTACCATTACCAGCTGTGAAAAGCCCGGGATTTTTTCAGAAGGATGCCTTTTGTATTTTCTTCCATAATCTGTTCCTCCCCTACTCCCAATGCTCCGTATTGATGTCTTATCTTCCTGGAGAGGTGAGATCATTGCCCCTTAACTGACCACAACAGTGTCTACTAATTACAATTCTGCCCAACAAGTGGAACTCACCACTTTTTTTTTTTTTTTCATTTTGGGTCACACCCGGCGACGCTCAGGGGTTACTCCTGGTTCTGCACTCAGGAACCACTCCTAGCGGTGCTCGGGGACCATAAGGGATGCCGGGGATCAAACCCGGCCGGCACAGGCCGGCCGCGGCAAGACAAACGCCCTACCCATTGGGCTATCGCTCGGCCCCTTCACCACTTTAATTTATTTACTCTCACATGTATCAGGCCCATGTAATGTGGTGAGACTCAGCAAACATGGTCAGCTTTTTCCCTTGTATTGTCACTGCTTCCCTAAATTTTCATAACCCTATAGTTCAGAATTTGCTTCAGCAATTATAAGTTCTTTCATAGATATGTACTGACCCTGATTTGTCACACATATTTTGTCTCATTTGGGTATTCCTGGACTAATGGCTCAAGGAAATGAAACATCAGACCACTTCATGGTGCCTGTTTTGCACCTCAGCTATAGAAGAGCATCAAGTGCTACACACAAACACATACTGCCTTCATGTAACCTATCACATCCCTTTACACTTATAGTGAGGTAATCTCTCTCAGATGAACTCATTGGTATAAGGCCAGATAGAAAAGATGAGTCCTGCTGAGTGGGCAGGCTGGCGCCTGTGAGTCTGACCATCTGGAAAAATACAGGCCTGCTTCCTCTCAAGGAGTTAAACATTATCTCTACAGCACACAGTCTTGATCTGTCCTGAGTCTACACATCCTTAATCTAGCTTGAACTTTAATCCTTTAAAGTTCTGCTCATACAGTCTCATGGTGGTCTGTACATCTGGTTTTTCAATTCCTTGTAAGTGACCTCAGTCTGCATCTAAATCTGATGGAAAAAGTAAATAAAAGTGATGCAGGTGGACTCCGCGGGTGACTTATGTGAGGCCAGAAGGGAGAGAGAGAGGGTCACTTTCTCCCCAGCCGCCTCTGCCACCCGGGACCTGCTGGGCAGGCTAAGGACTGATAAAGTCTGTGATGATCCCCTGCACCGCATGGGCCTGAGTCCCACAAGCCCCACGAGGTGGCCGTCAAGCCACACCTGATTGTCCACTTGATCTCTAGGCATGGGAGTTGATCCCTACCACCCGAGGTTTCTCAGGGAGCTACGGACTCAGGCTGGAGTGAGGAGTTGCTCTTTTGCAGGAAAGGAAAGTCAGTCCTAGGCCTTACCCAGGGCTGCCTTAGGGTTCTTGTCTTCCTCGCAGAAAAAAAAAATTTCAGGAGTCGACTGAGCAGTGAAGAAAAATAGATTTTATTGAGGAGGTTTTTAGAAGAGGGGAGGGGAGAGAGAGAGAGAGAGAGTAATGCGCTCGCAGGCTACTCCAAAGACAGAGAGTGAGTAAAGAGAGTACACATCTCAAGAGGGGAGATGCAGGCAACACACGTGCTCAGGCATCACATGTGCTCAGCCACATGAGCTCAGGCAGCATTTGTGTCCATGCAGCATGTGCATGCTGTCCTTTGGTCAGGACGGCTTTTATAGATTTCTCCCCCAAGTTACTCCCACATGGGGCTTCAACCTCGGTTGCTAGGGCAGTTGCCAAGGGGAGTGGACATTGGGAGTGGTCTTCTTTGACTGGAATGCTTTGGAGTCTTCTGTGAGCTGGGTCCTGGGCAGGAAGGCTGATTGATCTCCCTCAGGAGATTTAATTAGCTAAAGCCATTAGAAGGGCCTGTGGCCTAGGGCTTCACACATTCCACCTGGCCTTCCCTCCCCCAGGGTCTATTGTTGATATGGTCTTATCAAGTCTTGTTCCATGTGACAACAGGTGTGACTCTGGATCACTGAAGGACCAGTTTTATTTCTTTTTCAGGAACTTTTATTGCCATGTGGCGCCCCCCTGCCTGCTTGCCTACAACAATCCCCCCTAGAGATTTCACCACCTTAAATCTTTAAGGGGAAAATGGTCGAAGGTCCATCTTCTGTATTTGCTTCCTGCTGACAAGAGGGGCTTGTAGACCCTGTCTACAAGGGGTGAAATCATCTTACTGCCTTAGTTTAAATGGGGGCCCAGGCAATGAATGAAAGTTGAGTTTTTGAAGCTTTTATCATCTGTAAGACAAAGACCAGATCAATTAGGCTAAGGAACATTACTTTGAAATGATTAGACCCTGAAGGAGTAAAAGGTTGCTTTTTCTATTTTAAGGTAACACAATTGATAGAAACACCAAGCCACCTCTTTGGCTTTTTTTTTTTTTTTTGTACGACATAGAAAAACCTGGGCCCTTCCACTGAAGGTTTAGGTAACTATACCCTGAACATTTGAGCATTAGCATGAACTTAAGTTGCCAATCCTTGAGATTTATTTATGGCACATGAAGCACAGTTGAGTTACTCTTAACAGCCCTGTTCAATCCCTTCCCATGGACGATTATTATTCACTAATGTTATTAAATCCAATACCCATTGTTTCTCTTCTGCAGATTTTTTGGCTTAGAGGGAATATTCATTGGATGGGGTATTGGTACCATGATGGCTTAAGAATTAAAAGCTGTTAAAATCCTTATTCTTTTCAAATGACTGTGTGTTCTCATGAACTAAGAAAGAACACAACCATTTTGGATGCTAACTTGAAGGTTTTAAGTAGACTTAAGAGCACATCTGCCTTTTTGCTAATGTTCCTGGTCAGACTGATGACAGCATGTATAACCTGAGTTCTCTTCTAAACAATGCTGATTAGCTATGGTTTTTAAAACAGGTTTTTATTTAGATTTCCCAAGGGGTACCTTTTAAATCAAGCCTATTTGGATGCATATATTTATTTAATTACCTTTGTAGAGCTAGAATCTGATTTTTACAAAAGTTACAGAAATATGGTTTTCTCTCCACCTTCGCTTTAAATTTGCCAAATGACTTTATAAGCCTGACTTGTTCTTCTGCATAAACACAGCAAGACTGGAGAACTCTCCACTTAGAATACCCAGTTACTACTAAGAAGTCCTGGTCTGCAACCTCCCCACAGGTGTGTGTGTGTGATCCTTGCGTCTCTGCAGACCCAATCAGCCCCAGGGAAGAGCCGGAACTTCCATCAATGGGAACCGAGGCAAACTGCCTTGGTTTCACCCTGGACCCCTTGGGCCCTGTGGCTTCCCGGAACGTCTACAACCTCCCCCACAGGTGTGTGTGTGATCTTTGCGTCTCTGTGGACCCAATCAGCCCCAGGGAACAGGTCTGAACCCTACACCCACATCCCAAAACTCAAAACCACGCTGGACGCTAAAGCGATCCTCTTACTATCTATCTTGCATGAGGTACCAGTGAACCTTTGTTCCTACATCCTTGCCACCCACCCAAACTCTGCAAACAGCCCAGAGACCTACTAACTGTACTATCTAGTCACCCAAGAACTCACATTTGCAACCGACGATAGTCATAATGGTAAAACAACGCAAAATTCCATCAATCTCAGTGAGTGAAGTCACTAGTCCAGATGAGCCAAGCAATACCAATGAGTTGTATAACCTCCCTAATAAGGAATTTCAGAAAGAATTGTTAAGGATGCATAAGGAACTCAAAGAAGCAATGGAATGCAAAATCCATAAAATACAAGAGGACATGAGAGAAGAAGTGAGGAAAACGCAAATGGAAATGACAGATATTAAAAATGAGGTAAATGAAATGAAAAACACAGTGGAAGGCCATCATAGCAGAATAATAGCTACTGAAGAAAGAATGAGTGATCTTGAAGACAAGTTCCAAAGATTCTCTACACAACACCAGAAGATGGAAAAAAAAGGCTCACAATTACTGAACAGACAACAAGAGATAATCGGGATGAAGCCAGAAGAAACAACATACGGATCATTGGGGTCCCAGAAGGGAAAGAAGAAAACCCTGATGAATAAGAAACTTTCAAAGCCATCATTGCTGAGAAGTTCCCAGAATTAAAGAACGCTTGCCTCAAGATCCAGGAGGCCGGTAGGATACCAGCTAAAAGAAACCCCAACAAGAATACTCCAAGACACATCTTAATTAAAACGACAAAACTATAGATAGAGATAGAATACTGAAAGCAGCAAGATCAATAAAGGAAATCACATACAAAGGAACATCCCTAAGATTTACAGCAGACTTCTCTGATGAAACACTCTGAGCCCAAAAACAATGGTGGGATATTGTGAAAAATTCAATGAACTGCAGGCCTCAACAAAAATTCTTTACCCGGCCAGACTCACATTCAGATATGAAGGAAAGATTTATTACACTGCTGACCCTAGGAGCTCAGTCTATCTCTTTATAGGCCTCTTCTGTGTCAATATGACCTAATAAACTCTAAGTTAACTTATTCCTCTTTTACTTCAAAAAATCTCACCTGGTTTTTATCACCCAACCCTTCAAACCCTTGGTTTAATCTCCACTCCCATAGTTACTTTTATTTCTAACACAAAATATTTTGACTTCTCTCACTCATGAATCATTTTTGTGTGTAATTCTACATACATTTTATACAATTATCTCAGACAGTGATCTGAAGCAGGAATGTCCTGTTGGGTCAGAGGCGCAGAGATGAGACACCAGGAACACGACGTATATCCATTAATATTTTTAATGATCACCAGCAGGAGGGGCAGCAGTTCTCATCTTGGCAGCTGACTAACTGCAGCTAACTGACTTTAGCTGACTGACCTGAGCTCACTGACCTGAGCTCACTCACTTGAACTGACTGACTTGAACTGACTGACCACCTCCACCAAGATGACAACTCTCTTATCCCATTGGTCTCAAAGGGCAATACAGCTTAAAGTTTGCATGGTTTACATTACAAAGACAGTTCATATTCATTGAATAGGATTTAGGAATAATAGGAAGGAGACAACCAGGAACCAAAAACCTGCAGGGGGTGCTATCTAGGTAAGATGAGATGAACAAAAGAACACATTACAGTTGCTAATGCAGCCTTCCAGACTAGCCCATGATGGCAAGGACATGTCAGACAGAAGAACAAGAAAAACCTGTTTTCTGCCTAACTTTAACCATTAGACTCCATCTTGGGCTAGTTATAGCCAACAGGGAGATGTGCAGAGAAATGACCTAGGATAGCCTTGTCTGGGTACCTGCAGCTTGATTAACAGTCTCACTAGGGAGTGAAGGTGAGGGAAGGAAGCCTGGAGCCTCCAGCCGCTTCTAAGGCCTCAAGCATTCTCACTGTTCCCCAGAACAACCCCCATCCCATTTGGGAGGAGGGAGCAGAATTCAGCAGCTCAGTAGTCGCTGCCCAAAAGCCTAGCAGACCTGAAACAAAGACAGGCAGGAGGCCGCTTTTAAATCTAAATCGCTGGCAGTCTGTCTGCTCCCTCCCCTCAACCTAAAGGCACTCCTGCTTTAATTCATATTTCAAAATCTGAAACGCTGGATAACAAATCTACTTATATAACTTTACAAGCTGCTAAGGATGGTACTGCTTTGGATATTCCAGCTATTCAGGATTTGTTTTTAGCTCCTAACAATTGTTATGAAATTCAAACTAATATCTATGGTCCTTTGCCCCCTCAGTCATTTGGATTAGTAATTGGCAGTAATAATATGGAATCTAAAGGCATAAATGTTCAAGTAAAATTGTTTATGGTAATTTTGAAAATGAAATTATGCTCATTGTTTCTGTAAAGGCTGAAATACATATTTTTAAAGGTGAAAAATTGCTCAGCTTCTTGTATTGCTGAAATGGCCAGTTCCTAATGATAAGGAACAAGGGTCTGGCAGCACTAATGTTGAGGTTTTTTGGACACAATTCCTTTCAGAGGATAAACCCAGTATGGTGCTTACTTTTGAAGATGGTACTAAAATTGAAGGTTTGATTGATTCAGGGGCCGATACAGCCATAATTGCTTCACATCATTGGCCCTCTGGATGGAAAAAACACCATGTGTTTAATGCAACTTTTACAGGATTGGGTGTCATGACTGATACTCAACAAAGTGATGAGCCTCTCAGATGTACTGACACAGATGGAGATGAGGCAGTTATTCAGCCCTATATTTTGCCTATTGCAATTACCTTATGGGGCAGAAATTTGTTGAAAAAAATTGAATATTGTTATGACTAAACATAGAAACCTTTGTAAACAGCCGCATTTTTAATGCGGGCGCTGCTGTAAAACAGCTTTACCCATTAAGTGGAAAGACACAGAGCCAGTGTGGGTTGAGCAGTGGCCCTTAATTACTGAAAAACTATCAGCTTTGCAACGATTGGTAGAACAGCTCAACTTGGGTCATAATATTCCAAGTTCTAGTCCTTGGAATTCTCCAGTTTTTGTAATCAAAAAGAAATCAGGCACGTGGAGAATGTTAACAGATTTACGCCAGGTCAATAAATGCATGGAGCCTATGGGCCTCTCTGCAGCCTGGCCTTCCTAATCTTGCTATGATACCAAAAACCTGGAATATTATTGCTATTGATTTAAAAAGATTGTTTTTATACTATTCCCCTTGCTGAGCAGGATAGAGAAAAATTTGCATTTACTGTCCCATTGATGAATAATGAAGCACCTAATAAAAGGTATCATTGGACAGTGTTGCCTCAAGGCATGATGAATAGTCCAACCATGTGTCAATATTTTGTTAATCAACCCTTGGAGACTAACGTAAAAAATATCCAGGTGCCAACTTAATTCATTATATGGATGATATCCTTATAACTGCTCCTCCTGAAATTAATTTGCAAAATGTCCATTCTTCTTCTGTTACTGAACTACAGGATTGGGGCTTAGAAATAGCCAAAGAAAAGGTCCAGCATTCAGTACCTTGGGAATTTTTAGGCCAAATTATTAATAATGCTATAGTAATTCGACAAAGGTACAAATCAGGAAAGATAATTTAAAAACTTTAAATGATTTTCAGCAACTATTAGGTAATATCAATTGGTTATGTCCATCCCTGGGCATTCCCACTTATGCGCTTAGGCATCTTTTTTTTGCCATACTTGAGGGTGATGCACAAATTAATAGTCCTCGTCAGCTCACCCCAGACGCAGCCCAATTTATTGAACAAATGGTTCTTCAATTTATTGAACAAATGGTTAATTCAGCTTAACTAAGTCGAATTGAAAAATTTGAACCATTCTCATTGATAATTCTAAATACTTTGCATTCGCCAACTGGAGTTTTAACACAAGATTCAAATATTATAGAGTGGATTTTTTTTACCGAATAAAAATAGCAAGTCTTTATTGACATATACGTCCAAAATTTCTCAGGTTATTATAAAGGGAAGAAAAAGAGCTTTACAGCTTTCTGGCTTTGATCCTAAAGAAATTATTGTTAAATATGATAAGGAAAAGATACAAGCCATATGGGAAACAGATGAAAATTGGCAAATAGCTTGTGCGGTTATTTGGGTTCAATACATAATATCTTTCCTAAAATAAACTTGTTCCAAGTTTTACAATTAACTAATTGGATATGGCCAAGTGTGGTTCTTTCAGAACCGATAGATGATGCTGTAACTTTCTTTACTGATGCTTCCGATGGAAAAGCTGCTTATACTGACTTAAAAAATGATGTTGTATTACAAACTCCTTATCAATCAGTGCAAAAGAATGAGTTATTTGCTATTATTTCTTTATTGCAGAATTACTCAGATCCTCTTAATATAGTCACTGATTCACAATATGCAGCTTGGACTGTACAAAATATTTATACTGTCTCTTTACCTTTAAAACAATCTGAACTCTTAACACTGTTTGCCACATTGCAACAATTGCTTTGAGCTCGTATTCATCCTTTATATATTGTCCACATAAGGGCTCACATTAATTTGCCTGGTCCTTTAACACATGGCAATAACCGAGCCGATAAACTTGTGGCTTTAGTAGTTACTGTGGAAGCTTCCCATAGTATGCATCATCAAAATGCTTGTGCATTAAGAAATAAATTTTCACTTCCTTGTCTCAAGCAAAAGCTATAATAAAACAGTGCCCTACTTGTCAGGCAATTAATACACCACATTTGCCTCTTGGAACCAACCCCAGAGGGTTGACAGTTAATCACATCTGGCAAATAGATGTTACTATTGTATCTTATTTTGGTAAAACCAAATATGTACATCATTATATAGATACTTATTCTCATTTCCAGTGGGCTACAGCCACCCCATCTGAAAGAGCTGACACAGTCATAACTCACCTGTTAGAAGCATTTTCTGTAATGGGCATTCCTCATACTATAAAAACAGATACTCCAGTGTATAATTCTGCAAAATTAAAGTCTTTTTTATGCAGCTTATTCTATTACTCATGTTACAGGTATTCCCTATAATAGTACTGGTCAAGCAATTATCGAACGAGCAAATCGTACTCTAAAAGAAATGCTTTTAAAACAGAGAAAGGGAGTATATCTGAATTCCCCCCAAGCAACAAATAGCAAGAGCATTGTTTACTTTAAATTTTTTAAACGTTGCTGATAATGAAAATGCAGCTGATAAACATTGGAAATCTCCAAAAAATGAAATTACAGTGACAAATAAGACCACAAAACAAGTCAAACAAAAAATCTTATATAAAGACACTGTGTCTGGCAAATGGTTACCAGGTTGGGTAGAAAGATGGGGACGAGGGGTTTGCTTTTATCTCCACAGATAAGGAGCAATTCTGGTGTCCAACTAAAAGGCTCAAAATTGTTCATGAAAAACAACTGGAAAAACAACAGGAGAAGACATCCCAAGATGTTACAAATGAAGATGGTGGCAGAAAAGCCCAGTCCAAAAGAAACACCTGCAAGGCCAACCGATAGGAAAGGAGAAGGATAAAGCCCAGTTCCAATACTGGAAGGACTGCCAAAAATTGGCACAACATCCAAAGAAGGTGATATCTATTACAAACATAAAATTAACTCCAAACACATTTTATCTAACTGTACTAATCATCTTAAGTGTGTCAGCTAATGCCAGTTCAATTATACTTATTGGGTATTCATACCCAATCCTCCCCTACTACGAGCAGTTTCGTGGCAGGATGATGTTATTCCTGTTTATAATAATGAATCTCTTTTGTTGCCTGGTCCTCATGATAACAGAGGTCCTTTTAAGCTGGAAGAAGAAGGCACAGTTTTTTTGAATATGAAACTGGTGTTGAAGGTGTACCAATTTGTATTGGAGAAGATTCTCATTGTCTCCACCCCAGTCATCAGAATTGGCTAATTTCTTATTTCCCCTGATAACCATCTTATAAAAGAATTTTTGTTAAGGTTATCAGCCACAGGTTTTCTAACGCAAAACGTTGTAAATAATGTGACTTCTCCCAAATTGCCTGTATGTAAAAGAAAGATGTTAGAGAATTCTCAACATTGGCTTGTTTGGGATAATTGTAAAGCCTCAGTTGCTAATATGTATATTTCAAAACCTGTGCAAATACTGGATTGGAGCCCACAAGACTATTACATCCAGAAAAAGAAAAATGGCATATTACTAAAGATTAGATGGAAACATTTTCCCATGATTCTATCTTATGGATAAATGAAGGGTTTGCACCTCCTGCACCTTTTCAATTAGGATTTTCCAAACAGATACATCTGTGGAAAATCAGCTCTGCATTTCATGAGCTCTCAGTCTGGGAAGGGAAATCATAATGAAAACAGTACCACTGAACAGGTAATTTTTTATAAAAAATTATATACAACCGATAAAGGCTTGTGTTCCCCTTCCTTTTGTAATACTTAAGGGAAAAATAATTTGGAATTCTTTTGAAGGTACTATCTCCTGTCCCAACTATTTCATGTATACTTGTGTTGATTCTGCCTTAAAACTAAACACCGGAGAAAGTTTGTATTTTCTCAGAGCTCGAGTAGGTCTTTGGATGCCTGTGACGCTTCCCCAGCCATGGGAGGGAGAGCCCGACCATTGGACTTCTTCGGCAGCTGATTACTCACATCTCTAAGCGCACCAAAAGATTCATAGGTGTACTAATAGCTGCTGTTTTGGGCATCATTGCCGTGACAGCCTCTGCCACCATAGCAGGAATGGCAATAAAAGGAACACAAACTGTTGAGTTCGTGCACAAATGGCATGAAAATTCTCAAAGACTCTGGACTACTCGAAGGTAGATCGATACTGATCTGCAAGCTGAACTGGCTGATGTGATTCAGACTGTGACTTTGCTTGGTGATCAATTGGCTAGCCTACGAAGGCAAATGTCTTTGAAATGTGATTGGAATACCTCTTCTTTCTGTATTACTCCTGTACTTTATAATGAAACTGAATTTCCTTGGGATAAGGTTAAAAACATTTGTTAACTCACAAGAATATTACGGCTAAAATTATAGATTTACAAAGCTAAATTCATGATACTTTTTCTAATCATATTTCTGATGTTACTGTTGATTCCTTTTGGCAAAATTTGGTTCATGGCATTGGCTCTCTTAACCCCACTACTAGCATAAAGGGACATATTGGAGGAGCTGCAGTTTTGGGTGTGCTTATTTTGGTTATAGCTGTCCTTGGTCTTAGCTTATATTGTAAGTTCAAACAGTATAAGAAAAGGACTAAGGTTCTACAGGCATCTCAGTTTGTTATGTTGGCCAAATTGCAGCCTAAACAAAAGAAAGGGGGAGATGTAGCAGTAAGTAGATCTAAGGATATGCAGAGGCAGGTCTGATGTATACTGCCTGTTAACAGATACATGGGGTCTTCTGGCAGACTGTCTCCCAATAGAGTTAGTTTGTAGAAAACCCTAGTGAGACTGTTAATCAAGCTGTAGCTACGCAGACAAGGCTATCCTAGGTCATTTCTCTGCACATTCCCTTGTTGCCTCTAATTAGCCCTAGATGGAGTAGTCTTATGAACAAGGCCTCATCTTCTGGGGCAATTTAGGAAGGATAAGTTAACAAACTGTTGCATTCTTTGCTTATCTCGCCTCACTGAGATAGCATCACCTATAGGCTTCTGGCTCCTGAGTGTCTCCTCCCTATCACCATAAATCCTATGGTAAAAAATGTAAAATGTCCTTGCAGTGTCAATTATGTAAACTTAACTCTAAGTTTTACTGCCCTTTGGGGTCTTTGTTTAGGGGTCAGTCAGCTCTGGTCAGTCAGCTCTCCTCAGTGAGCTGTGGTCAGTCAGCTCTGGTCAGTTAGCTGCAGTCGGTCAGCTGAGGCCAGTTAGCCATCAAGATGAGAGCTGCTGCCCTCCGGCTGGTGATTATTAAAATATTAATGAAAATATATTAATGAAAATACGTCTAGTGCCTGGAGTCTCATCTCTGTGCCTCCGACCCGACGGGGACATTCCTGCTTCAAGCAATCCCCACTCCAAGCCCAGCTGGTGCAGTCACAGCAGTCCACTTGTCTGCTGGTCCTAGGAGCTCTGCTGAACCCTGCAGGGACTGAGCCAGTTTCCCCGACTTATTGCTCCATGGGCTGCTCAGAGTAGGTAGTAGCCAGCACAGCTATGCGTCTGGACATTCTCTTCTCCAGCATTACTGGTCACTTTTTAAAATTTTTTTTTTGCTTTTTTGGGTCACACCCAGCGATGCTCAGGGATTACTCCTGGCTCTACACTCAGGAATTACTCCTGGCAGTGCTCAGAGGACCATATGGGATGCCAGGGATCAAACCCAGGTCAGTTGCATGCAACCTACCTGCTGGACTATCTCTCCGGCACCAACTTTTTTTTTAATTTTTAATTTAACTTTTTTACTAGACAATTATGGTATGCTTACATATATATAATTAATAAAGAAACTAGAAATAAATTTCTATTTTATGATGCTTATGTTGCTATGAATGTCCAGTTCCACAATCATTTAATGGCCAATCAATTGAGAGACAAGGTAATGGGCCAAGAAACAGTTTTTATTTAGCAAAAACTTGGTAAGTTGGAAGATTGTGGGTTCATGCGCTAAACCAACCACCTTGTCTACACAATAATAAGGAAAACTTTTTTATGGTAATATACCAGGAAAATAAATGTTGACTAATAACTTTGCAAAGGCACACTTTGCATAAATCAAGATTTCTGATCTGACTTAAAAAGTCTTCTTATTCTATAGATAAGAGGGACATTTTGGGACATTCTCAACAGTGTCAAACATAGTATTAAATTCAGCTTTTGATTTCTTTGGATTGGTTTTACTTTATCTTTAGCAAGTTTGCTTTAATCTGTACTGTATATCAATATTTATTGGTGGAAGTCCTAGGTAGAGAAAAAACTCTTTGCTGTTTTGTTTTTCGGGCCAAACACCTCATTGTTTAGGTCTGACTTCTAGCTCAGCACTCTTAGTGGGGTTAAGGGACCATATGGAGTGCCAGGGATCAAACTTGGGTTAACCCCTTGAGGAAGGCATATGTTTCTAGTCCCCTAAGATTTTACACTCTGTGACACTGAAGAACTCTGATTTTTTCCATTTTCCCTTGAAATAGATTAGTTTATTGAAACTCATGTGTAAATAAAAGTTATGTGATTCCCTAAGTTTTATGAAAATAATAATTGGAGCAACTTTCAACTAAACAACCAACAGGTGATAAGAATTGCCAGCTTGGTTACATAATTTGTTAAGGCTGAAGGAGAGACATGCAGATTGCAATATGAAGATATTGCCTTTGAAATAATAGGTTTTAGGTCTGACATTAAACACCCAGCTGTGTTGCTGAGTAGAGGGGGAAATTGAAAAATAAAACTAATCTAAGCAATGCTGATAGGATGAAAGTGATTTCATTTGAGTGAATATTCTCTCCACGTCATAGGCTGACTTTGTATCTTGGTCATTGTTTCTTTTGAAGTGCAGAAGCTTTTTAGTTTCATGTAGTCCCATATGTTTATCTTTGTTTCCAGTGGTGTTTCATCTTTGAAGATGCCTTTAGCTTCAATGTCATGGAGGATTTTGCCACTGTTTTCTTCAATTCATTTTATGATATTGAGATCTTAATCCATATTTATTTTATTATTTTATTTTATTTACCAATGTGATATACACAATTAAAAATGTTTTCATGATTAAGTTTTAATTATACAGTGTCCTAGCATTCATTCCTCCACCAGTGCACATTTCCCACCTCCAATGTCCTCTGCATCCCTCCTCCTCCCCCCAAGCCTGCCTCTATGGCATGCTCTTTGCCTATTCTCTTTCTTTCTCTCTCTCTTTCTCTATCCCTCCTTTCTCTTACTCATTGTGACAGGCAATACATACATTAGGAGTTATCATGTATATCCCTTTGCCTACATTCAATGCTCAGTTCTAGGCTGGCTTTATTATATCCAATAATTATTAGCACTCTTGGGCCACCTGTGTTGCAGGTGTGGCTGCGGTGCCCAGCTGCATTGGCAGGTGGCAGACAGGAGACAGGCTTGTCTACACCCCCAGGACTCTGCCCTGTGGGCCCTGGATTGTGGATGGTCTGACATAGGAAAAGACTGGGCTCCCTGGGATGAACCCAGAGCCATGGCACAGCCTAGCAAGCTACCCGTGGTGTATTTGATATGCCAAAAACAGTAACAATAGAGATGAACTGGACAAAAGACAGACCAGGCGCACAGCTGCACTTCCCAGCCCACATGGAGCAGCCCATGGAGTCTCTGAGGAATCGGCTGGTCCCTGGCAGAGACCAACGTAGTTCCTAGGGTAAAAGCAGTCATATGGGGAGGGAAGCCACGCTGGCTGGAATTGGATCAGGGATTTGGGCTCCTTCCTCTCCATGTCGGTGGGTGTGCCTATGGACTTGCAGCCTCCACAACCAGATGAACCGATCAAGGGGAAAACCAGGCGCACAGCTGTGACAGGTGTGCAGCTGCGCAAGAGGCTTAGATAACAAACTAGGCTAGGACCAGGTCCTTCCCAGGATCTTTCACATCTGTACACCATAATGATGATTGCAGTTGTAACAAACTGGAGAGGTTGATGGGGAATAAGGAACTATAATGTTACACTAGAACTCACTACTGAATATACAAATAGATAATTGCATCATAAACCATAAGGCAAGTCACAAGGTGTTGGAAGAGAGAGACATGCAGAGACAGAAATAGAGATAGAGAAAAAGATGAGAGACACATGCGGAGAGCTGCCATATGGCTCTCCCTTAGCTCAGCTGACCATGAAACTCCCAGGAGGGGAAGATTTTGGGAGTGGGCCCATCACTTCTGTAGGGTCTCGGAAGCAGCTGGATGAGACTTGCTCACCATAATAGCTGCCATTTTTGTGGTCTGGACCCAATCCATCAAACTAGTGGAATCAATCATGTTCTAGAACATATTACAATCTACAATGTGTAGAAAGGGAAGCTAGATGGGAGAGAGAGAGGAAGGGAGATAAAGAACCTGCTATGAAGGCCAGCTGGGGAAAGGCAGAGGGAGGTGGGGACATTGGTGATGGGAGGCGGGCAGTGGTAGAGGAATAGGTGTTGGAACACTGTAGAACCACAATTCAAACATGATCATCTTGTAATTGTATATCTAATGGTGGTATAATAAAATATTTTAAAAGATAAATAAAAATAAAATTGCAGCAACAAAAAAGATTATTAGCACTCTGGTCCCTTCTCTGTCTTACCTAACCTCTGACTGCCACATACTTGCATTAGATTCCAACCACTGACAAGTCCTCCTGGTCTATAATTTTCCTGTCCTTGGATATTAGTATTATACTATTTTTTATATCCCACAGGTGATTGCACTCATTCTATATCTGTATTTTTTCCCTCTGGCTAATTTCACTCAACGTGATACTCTTCTTCTCCATCCATTTATAGGCAAATTTCATGACTTTGTTTTTCCTAACAGCTGCAGAGTATTACATAGTTTCTCAATAATGAGATGTAATCTCACACAACAGAAACTGGCATGTATCCAAAAGAATAAGAACAACCAGTGCTGGTGTGGATGCTGGGAGATAGGAACTCTCATCCATTGTTGGTGGGAATGTCAACTGGTACAGCCTTTTTGAGAAACAATATGTACATTCCTCCAAAAACTAAAAATTGAGCTCCCATTTGATCTAGGCATATCACTCCTGAGAATGTATCCTGGGAGCCCAAAAACACATATCAGAAACACCATGCTCATTTTTATGTTCATAGCAGCACTATTCACAATAGCCAGAATCTGGAAACAACCTGAGTACCCAAAAACAGTAGACTGATAAAGAAACCATGGTACATCTTCAATCCATTCTGATCTGACTTTTTGTGCATGGCATTAGACAGAGATCTGAATTCATTTTTTTACATGTAGCTGCCAAGTTTTCCCAGCACCACTTGTTTCAGAGGCTTTCCTGGCTTCATTTCATATTTTTTGCTTCTTTATCAAAAATTAAATGATAATATATTTGAGGTGTGTGTTAGGATATTCAACTCTATTCCATAGATCAACAGGTCAGTTTTTATCCCCAAATCATGCTGTTTTAATTTACTACCACTTTGTAGGATAGTTTGAAGTTGGGGAAGGTGATGCCTCCCCCTCTTCTTTTCCCCAAGAATTTCTCTAGCTATTCATGGAAGTTTATTTTCCATATGAATTTAGAAGTTTTGGTTATTTTTTTGAAAAATATCATGGATATCCTTATAGAGACTGCATGGAATCTGTATAATGTTTTAGGTTGTATTGTCATTTTGACTGTTGATTCTCTCAATCCATGAGCAGGGCAAGTGTTTACATTTTCTCACATCCTCTTTTGATTCTAGAAGCAGCATTTCATAGTTTTCTTTGTACATATCCTTTATATCTTTATTTAAGCTGATTCCTTGGTGCTTGATTTTCTGAGGTACAATTGTGAATGGGTATTTTTAAAGATTACTTTCTTCTCTCTCATTATTTGCATATAGGATAGCCACGGATTTTGGGGGTATTGATTTTGTAACTTGCCATTCTGTAGAATCACATTTATCCTCAGGTGGCACAATTCAGACCTGACTACTTTTTAATCATATTTTATAAAATAGAATAAGATAAAGGATGAAATTTAAAATTGCAAAGAAAGGAACCAGTACAGTAAGTAAGCCATTTGCCTGGCCTTAGCATACATCTTACCTGGAATATACAGCCAGCCTATTCCAGCAAACCCTGCACTAAGTTCCATAATTTTCAGAATAACTCACTTTGCCTTTCACTTTTAGAATCAGAGATGCATTGGCATGTCTTTTGAACCAGCGAAACTGATTACATTATGTTGATCTTTTGTTATCAGTTACATCTTGCAGTGACTGCATGTCTGTGCCCCATGGGGACCTGGGGGTCAAAAAGACTATAGTACTGGAGCAAGAAAGATTCATAATAAGGATGCTTTGCCATATAAAATTATGAAATCAATCCAATTCCCCGTTTCCATTGTATGTGCTCCAGAGATTCCATAAAGGCAGAGAGCAGCTCTTAAAATATGCTGAATGTTAGCAAGAACCCAGAGCTCAATAGGGCTTGTCACCCAACATGAGTGTATTTTCATGACTGTACTTAAGGATCACTCTTGGTGGAGGTCAGGGGCATTATGGGTATAAGTTATGAAACCCACCCAGCTGCATGCAAGTTAAGTGTCTTACACACTGTACTCTCTCTCTGGCCCTTCCAAGATCTTTCCAACTCGTGTCTAGATTCTTTATCCATTTACCCAATTTTAATTTACATCCCCAGCTGGACTTAGAGATGACTGCAAGAGTATGCTACCTGCACGGCAGAGCCTGGCAAGCTACCCATGTTGTATTTGATATGCCAAATACCAGTAAACAATTATAAACCTCATTCCGGAATGGATTGTGGCTCTTTATGTTCCTGGAGCAAGCAGATGCCCTTGGGCTCTACTAGCATGAGACAGGACTCATGGAGATGTTACTGGGGCCCGCTCGAGCAAATCGATGAACAACGGGAGAGACAGTGACAGTGATCTATTGTTTCTAGGACCTTTTGGTAGAGATTTTGGGCTTCTCTAGTTATAGTTTCATATTACCTGCAAATATTGATAGTTTGGTTTATTCTTTTCATATAAAGATACCATTAATGTCTTTTCTTCCCCTAATTGCTATGGCTAGTACTTCCAATAGAGTAGGAGTGGTGATAGTGGGCAACCTTTCCTTATCCCTGATCTTAGAGGTAAGAGATTAATATCCCAGATATGTAAGGCACTGGTTGTACTTTGAAAGAAGTAAACAGTAAACTCTATAAAAATAATGGGGAGAAGAAATAAACAGAAACTTCCTCGAAAAGAAATTTAAATGGCCAAAAGGCATATAAAAATGCTCTCATCACTAATCATGAGGGAAATGCAAATCAAAACAACAGTGAGATATCATCTCACAACACAAAGACTGGCACATACCCAAAAAAGCAACCAGTGCTGGTGTGTATGTGGGGGAGAAAATTACTCTCATCCATTGTTGGTAGGAATGTTCACTGGTCCAGCCTTCTGGGAAAACAACATGGACACTTCTCTAGAAACTACAAATTGAGCTCCCATTTGACCCATAAATACCACTCCTGGGAATATACCTTGGGAGCAAATAAACACATAGCAGAAACAACATCTGCACTTCTAGTCACAATAGCCAAAATATGGAAACAACCTGAGTGCCTGAGAACAGATGACTGGATTAAGAAACACTGAGCTATGTACATAATCGAATACTATGCAGCTGTTAGGAAAAATAAAGTTATGGAATTTGCCTATAGATGTATGGACATGGATAGTATCATGCTTAGTGAACTTAATCATAATGAAAATGACAGATAATAGAATGACTGTATTTATTTGCAGGATATAAAACATACCTCCATAAAATTAAGAGGATAGATACTGTATCAACTATCTTTTCAGACCACAATACAATGAAAGTAGAAGTGAATCACACCCAGAAATGGAGAATCAAATCAAACACCTGGAAACAAATGAGAATTCATTCCTTCATCCATCATAGGGAGAAAGGTCATTGGCCCTGAACACACCAGGTGGCCCTGCCAAACCAAAACAACTCTCCCACCTCTCATAGGTTCAAACATTGGTTCATCTGTTAGAATCATCTTTTAGATTCTACCCACCACTAGCAATACCCTTTCTCTGTCCTGCTTGCTTAAGCAGGATGATCATCCATGACATGTTGTTGCCCACTGCAGCACAATTGGCCTAGACGTGACTGGGGCAACTCATCCACCCCAGAATGATGCCATTCTGGCTCTGAATAGAGGATGGTCTTTTATGAAATTCTACCAAATATTTTTCCCTGGAGTTTTACACACATAAAAATCTGGGCACTCTCTCTCACCTCTTTTATTCAATATAGTACTGGAGGTACTTCGCCATAGCAATCAGAGAAGAAAAGGACATTAAGGGCACCCAGATAGGCAAGGAAGAAATCAAGCTATCATTATTTGCAGATGACATGATATTATACCTAGAGAACCCTAAACTCTCGACCCAAAAACTCTTAGAAACAATAGATAGGTATAGTAGAGTGGCAGGGTACAAAATCAATACCCAAAAGTCGGTGGCTTTCCTATACACAAATAACAAAAGATAAGAAAGGGATATTAAGAAATTGATTCCATTCACAATTGTGTCACAGAAAATCAAATACCTAGGAATCAGCTTAACCAAGTGTGTAAAGGACTTATACAAAGAGAACTACAAGACACTCCCTTCAAGAAATAAAAGAGGACACGAGGAAATGGAAACACATTCCCTGCTCATGGATGGGGAGAATTAACATTGTTAAGATGGTAATACTCCCTAGAGCTTTGTACAGATTCAAAGCTCTAGGCTTCCTATAAGGATTCCCATGACATTCTTTAAAGAAATTGACCAAACACTTCTGAAATTTGTATGGAATAATAACCCCCCCACGGATAGCTAAAGCAATCCTTGGGAAGAAGAAGATGGGAGGCATCACCTTTCCCAACCTCAAACTGTACTACAAAGCAGCAGTAATTAAAACAGCATGGTACTGGAATAAAAACAGACCGGTGGACCTATGGAATAGAGTTGAGTATCCTGACACCCACCCTCAAAGACATGATCAGTTAATCTTTGATAAAGGTGCAAAGAGTCCAAACTGGAGTAAGGAAAGCCTCTTCAACAAGTGGTGCTGGGAAAACTGGACAGCTACATGTAAAAAAATGAATTTGGACTTGTGTCTAACACCTTGCACAAAAATCAGTTCAAAATGGATTAAAGATCTCAATGTCAGACCTGAATCCATAAAGTACGGTGAAGAAAATATAGGAAAAACCCTCCACGACATTGATGCTAAAGACATCTTCAAAGGTGAAACACCATTAACAAAGCAACTAGAAGAAAATATAAATATATGGGACTACATGAAACTGAAGAGCTTCTGCACCTCGAAAGAAACAGTGACCAAGATAGAAAGACAGTCGACAGAATGGGAAAGAATATTCACCCAATACCCATCTGATAAGGGGTTAATATCCAGGATATATCAGGCACTGGTACAGCTATATAAAAAAAAGAGCCAACCCCATTAGAAAATGGGGAGAGGAGATGAACAGAAACTTTGACAAGGAAGAAATCCGAATGGCCAAAAGGCATATGAAAAAAATGCTCATCATCACTAATCATCAGAGAGATGCAAATCAAAACAACAATGAGATATCACCTCACACCACAGAGAATGGCCCATATCCAAAAGGGTAAAAGCAACAAGTGCTGGCGTGGATGTGGGGAAAAGGGGACTCTCATACACTGTTGGTGGGAATGTCGACTTGTACAACCTTTCTGGAAAACAATATGGACATTCCTCCAAAGACTAGAAATTGAGCTCCCCTTTGACCCAGCCATACCGCTCCTGGGAATATACCCTGGAAAGCCAAAAACGCACAGCGGAAACACAATCCGCACTTTTATTTTCATAGCAGCACTGTTCACAATAGCCAGAACCTGGAAACAACCAGTATGCCCGAGAACTGATGACTGGGTAAAGAAACTGTGGTACATCTACACAATGGAATACTATGCAGCTGTCAGAAAAAATGAAGTTATGAAATTTGCCTATAAATGGATGGATATGGAAAGAATCATGTTGAGTGAAATTAGTCAGAAGGAAAGAGAGAGACATAGAATGACTGCATTTATTTGCATGACATAAATATACCAGGTGATCTTACCGAAAGTGGAAATTACCACAAGCGTGTGGGAGTCAGAGGTTGGTTTAGATACAGAAGGTAACATGTGTGAATAAATGTCTAAAGTTCTGATACTAACATAGAACTGAGCATTAAATACAGACAAAAAATGCAAATGATGGCTTCTAAGTGTACGTAGTGCAAGCCCACAATGTGTGGGAGAAGGAGGAGAGAGAGAGAGGAGAGGGAGAGGAGATAAAGAACCTGCCATTTAGGCAGGGATGTGGGAGGGGGAGGGAATTGGGGACATGGGTGGTGGCTGAGGGGCACTGGTGGAGGGCAGGGTGCTGGAACACTGTGTGACCGAAACCCCCAAGCGTGAACAACGTTGTAATTGTATATCTCACGGTGGTATAATAAAATGTTAAAAAAAATCTGGGCACTGTCACAGGAACAGCTTGTACTTTATAGGCTTAATATCCAGTTTAAGCCTTTCAGCTAAAAAATGATAATCAGACGTAGGACCTCTGAGTGACTCATTCTATAAAATGGGCAAAGCTTAATAGTTATTAATCACAAAAGTGTGACAAGAAAGGAACAAGGGAACAAGTCTGATCTTGTTGTATTAGTAAGAATTAGGTCACCAAAACTATTAGGAAATGGATGGAATCGAAAACAATTAGTATTAGTCACTTATTGCACTAATTATATTATGTTAGCAACTATTGTATGTTTAATAAAAATGGTTCTTTTGAAACATGTAGCATGTTACAAGCCTATAAGAGCTCTTTGTGAGCTATGTTCATGGTTCAATCCATTTTGGCAATAATCAGGTTGAATCCATGTCCATAAATAAAACTATTGGCCCTCTTGGTTCTCCAGTGCAAAATTGATTTGATCAGATATCTCTGAAAACTCACCAGTCAACAATATTGCAGTATATAAAGCACCTATACTTCAAAGAACTCTGATCTCTAGTGATAATGCACTTTGCACTGTTTGTTGACCTGACACAGACACATCCAGATCTATACCTGAGGATTTCTGCTTCTGCTTTCAACCTTGCTTTACCATTCCAGTAAAGCAAGATAAACTGACTACAAACAGAGGTTGCCACCCACATATGCATGCCTGATCAATTTGCTTGTTTCTCTGGCTCATCAAGAATGGCAAGAGGGCAACTGAGACAGTTGAAGAAAGAGAGGACTGTCTCCAGGACAAATTAAACAGATGGAGACTACCCAGTATTTTTTTGACCATGAAAGTGTGGTCCTAGTTTGTTTCCTAGGGAAAACATAAAGAACTCTGCTAAGCCAGCAAGTAAGGTAAATGATAGCCAAGTCATTGCAAACTAAGAAAGAGAAATATTACCATTTTCATCTCCCCCTAGTTCTGAGGAAGCTAGTTAATATTTTCTTAGATTATGAGTTTATGGTGGGAAGCTAGGTAGAGGCTCATTTAATGAAGCATTCTTGTGAAATGTTTTTCCTGCTTCACCTTGAGAGAGGAGTGGAGTCAATGACTCTGCCTTGTCACAGGGAACAGGGCACAAGCAGAGAGGTAAGCCCAGGATAATGCCCCAGTGGTGTCTAGCAATTAACAAGGAGTGTATTGCAATTGCCTGATAATGGGGGCTATTATTGATGATTTTTCTCAATTCCTAGTATAGCAATATGCATATGGTGCAACAAACTGTGAGTGAAACTGAGTATAACTGTGAGTCTACCTCTGGGACTCTCTGGAAATCTCAGACGTTGGGGAAGAGCAAGGTTTGTGCCATGTTGCAAGTCTCGGAGCAGGATTTTGGTAGCCTCCACCCATTCCCCAGACTCGGGTCAGTGGGTGTGGTCCTGAGCTCCATCTACCACACCCAACCACTGGAAGACGGACACTCCAGATCCTCAGCTATGCAGGCGCAGCTGAGCATTAATCTTAGACTCTAACGTATTTTAGCACCAGGTCCTTCCCAGGATCTTTCTCATTTATACACTTCAATGATATTCTATTTGCAACAAACTGGAGAGGTTATGGGGAATGAGGAATTATGATGTCACACTAGAACTCACTATTAGATATTCAGATAGAGACATAATACATTGTTTGTATCTGTAGGACAAGTCACAAAGCGTAACAGAAGAGAGAGAGAAATACAGGGACATAGAGATAGAGAAGTAAAATGCACCTGCAATAGGGGCAGGCAGGGTTTGGGTGGTGGGGCATGTTTGGGATATGGGTGGGTGGAAATTTGGCACTGGTAGAGGGATGAGTTCTGGAACACTGTATGGCAGAGACCCCAATTATGAACTTCCTTGTAATTATATCTCTCACATGGTCTAACAAAAATTTAAAAAAAAGAACATAAAGGGATCTCTACAAAGAAAACAACAAAACGTTATTTCAATGGTATAATCAAATTAAAAGAAATTAAAAATAAAAAAAAGTACCGAGAACCCCAGGACTCAGCTTCTTCAGCATTAGGAGTTGGCAGGCTCACAGTGGCCTCTGGGCTGCCTCAGAGAGAGAGGTATCAATATCCCTACCTGGCTATAATTTCCAGACAGACCCTAGCATAACTCGACATAAGGATTTTTGACCATTTACCCATAGATTGTCAAGATAGGTCTATTTGATGAAGGCCAGCAAAATTAATACTTCCCAGTTCTGACAGTTTTTTTTCACCATCTAGATGGTAGTCAGGCCAAGTATTAATCTATAGAAACAGAAATCAATGACTTTGAAGGTCTCAGGGTTAAATGTTTGCCAGTTTTTACAAATGCCTGACAGAAATGATTATGGAGGTGGTGTTCCCCTTCTGTAAAAATAAAGAGGTGCCTGAGTTTGTACATGATCTAGAAGTTATACAATACTTTCAACTGCTTATTACATCAGTGATGAACCATTTTATTGTTTGTCTTCCTCTGGAGCAGGCAGTTGTGACTGAAATGGAACCAGAAAAGCAACCTGTCACAAAATATCCTTTATTTAGGAGGAAAACTGATGCACAGAAAACCATGAAGAAAATGGCCAAGGGGGAGGAGGGCATGCTGGTCTTAGAGCAGGTACATGCAATCTAGGAAAGGGAACCCTCTGCCTGGCTGCCGTGCTGCAAAGAGTACTGGAGTTACTCCTGATGGGAATGTCACTGACCTGATCATTCAAGCAAGAGTAGAATGAGCTTTGGTGGGAATGGCCACCTTGGGAGAGAGGAGGGGAAGAAAGAGGCTACAGAGAAGAGTCCCATCTCTTGCTGTGCTTTCTCTAGAAGTAGCTTAATTCTATATTTAACTGGCATATTTAACTAAGGTATACTTATTAAGATAATTAAAAAAAAGACAATTTTTTTTTGCTTTTTTTGGGTCACACCCGGCAATGCTCAGGGGTTTCTCCTGGCTCTGTACTCAGGAATTACTCTTGGAGGTGCTCGGGGAACCATATGGAATGCCGGGGATCAAATCCGGGCTGGAATTGGCCGGCCGCATGCAGAGCAAACACCCTACCTGCTGGGCCATCGCTCAGCCTGATAAGACAATTTAAAGGAAAATTTTTACACAGCACATATTTAATAAAAAAGATTTGTATCTGAAATAGACTACAAATTCTCAATTCATAAATCACGATCACGATCACGATCTTCCCGTTAATCATCTATTTGCTAGGCGGGCACCAGTAATATTTCGATATGTCCTGTCTCATGCCAGTAGAGCAAGGGCATCGGCTTGCTACAGGAACATAAAGAGCCTCAAACCATTATATTAGGTCATGGAATGACCTAATATATTGTTACTGGCATTTGGCATGTCAAATACAACACGGCAGCTTCTAGGCTTCGGCAATTTTTAAACACCTCCAAATAAAACATTTATTGATGAACCGCCGTCCGGGTTGGGTGGTCGCTGGGTGGGTGTAAGAGAGGGAAGTCGGATGTGGAAAATGGAGGCACCCTGGGTGGGTGGGGGTCGCTGGCTTGTTGTGAGGTTCTGCCGGGTGGTGGGCCAAGGCTAGAACCCACCATGCCTCCCGACTGCCTCATGAACGGCTGGGCACGGGAGCAAGGAATCGCTCTGCCCCATGTCTGAGTCTCTGGACCAGCATACCTGGGCTGGATTGAGGAAGAAATTGCTGCAGGGTGGGTGTCGAGTCCGGGCTGTGATGGGCTGGTCGGCTGGTGGGTTCTGAAGAGAGGGAAGTCGGATGTGAAATGGCGGCACCCATGGAGTGGGTGGGGGTCGTCTGGCTGGTGTGAGGTTCTGCCGGGGTGGTGGGCCAGGCTAGAACCCACCAGCCTCCCGACTGCCTCATGAACGGCTGGGCACAGGGAGAGCAAGGAATCGCTCTGCCCCATGTCTGAGTCTCTGGACCAGCATACCTGGGCTGGATTGAGGAGAAATGCTCAGGGTGGGTGTCGTGATCCGGGCTGTGATGGGCTGGTCGGCTGGGTGGAGTTCTGAAGAGAGGAAGTCGGATGTGGAAAATGGCGGCACCCTGGAGTGGGTGGGGGGTCGTCTGGCTGGTTGTGAGGTTCTGCCGGGGTGGTGGGCCAAGGCTGGAACCCACCATGCCTCCCGACTGCCTCATGAACGGCTGGCAGAGCAAGAGCGCTCTGCCCCATGTCTGAGTCTCTGGACCAGCATACCTGGGCTGGATTGGGAAGAAATTGCTGCAGGGTGGGTGTCGGTGATCCGGGCTGTGATGGGCTGGTCGGCTGGGTGGAGTTCTGAAGAGAGGAAGTCCGGATGTGGAAAATGGGCGGCACCCATGGAGTGGGTGGGGGTCGTCTGGCTGGTTGTGAGGTTCTGCGGGGTGGTGGGCCAAGGCTGAACCCACCATGCCTCCCGACTGCCTCATGAACGGCTGGGCCAGGGAGAGCAAGAACGCTCTGCCCCATGTCTGAGTCTCTGGACCAGCATACCTGGGCTGGATTGAGGAAGAAATTGCTGCAGGGTGGGTGTCGATGATCCGGGCTGTGATGGGCTGGTCGGCTGGGTGGAGTTCTGAAGAAGGGAAGTCCGGATGTGGAAAATGGCGGCACCCATGGAGTGGGTGGGGGGGTCGTCTGGCTGGTTGTGAGGTTCTGCCGGGTGGTGGGCCAAGGCTAGAACCCACCATGCCTCCCGACTGCCTCATGAGCGGCTGGGCACAGGGAGCAAGGAATCGCTCTGCCCCATGTCTGAGTCTCTGGACCAGCATACCTGGGCTGGATTGGGAAGAAATTGCTGCAGGGTGGGTGTCGATGATCCGGGCTGTGATGGGCTGGTCGGCTGGGTGGAGTTCTGAAGAGAGGGAAGTCCGGATGTGGAAAATGGCGGCACCCATGAGTGGGTGGGGGGGTCGTCTGGCTGGTTGTGAGGTTCTGCCGGGGTGGTGGGCCAAGGCTAGAACCCACCATGCCTCCCGACTGCCTCATGAACGGCTGGGCACAGGGAGAGCAAGGAACGCTCTGCCCCCATGTCTGAGTCTCTGGACCAGCATACCTGGGCTGGATTGAGGAAGAAATTGCTGCAGGGTGGGTGTCGATGATCCGGGCTGTGATGGGCTGGTCGGCTGGGTGAGTTGTGAAGAGAGGGAGCCCGGATGTGGAAATGGCGGCACCCATGGGTGGGTGGGGGGTCGTCTGGCTGGTTGTGAGGTTCTGCCGGGTGGTGGGCCAGGCTGGAACCCACCATGCCTCCCGACTGCCTCATGACGGCTGGGCACAGGAGAGCAAGGAATCGCTCTGCCCCATGTCTGAGTCTCTGGACCAGCATACCTGGGCTGGATTGAGGAAGAAATTGCTGCAGGGTGGGTGTCGATGATCCGGGCTGTGATGGGCTGGTCGGCTGGGTGGAGTTCTGAAGAGAGGGAAGTCCGGATGTGGAAATGGCGGCACCCATGGAGTGGGGGGGGGTCGTCTGGCTGGTTGTGAGGTTCTGCCGGGTGGTGGGCCAAGGCTAGAACCCACCATGCCTCCCGACTGCCTCATGAACGGCTGGGCACAGGGAGAGCAAGGAATCGCCTGCCCCATGTCTGAGTCCAATTCATAAATAGGAAAACAAATACTCAAGTTTGGGAAAAAAATGGCGAAAGGTCTAAACAGTTTACCAAAGAGAGAGTATGCACTTAATGCAATGAGAAAATGCTAATGTCATTCATCTTCAGAAAACTTCAATGCAAAGTAATAATAAGATGCCATTGCATGCTTATCTATAGCTAAAATCTTTAAAACTTATAATACCAAATGCTGACAAGGAGTTAAAACAAAAGAAGCTCTCATTGTTGATGGGAGTACAAAATAGTATTGCCCTCTTGGAACATAATTGGAAAACTTTCTGGAAAACTAAAGTAGTCTTGTCATATTACTTAGAACTTAGATTTTGAGTATTTTTCCAAATGAGTTGAATGTATAAATTCACACAAAATGCTATATTTGGGTATTTATATTCACCTTATAAATTACAAAAAAGCTGGGACACCAAAATATGCCTTGATAGATGAGGAGTGGCTAAGCAAATTGTGGCCCATACAACAGATGGATTATAATTAGTGATATCAAAGGAGAAAACACAGAGGCACCTTAAATGTGTATTGTAGAGTGAAAGGCAGCAGTTTCAAGGCTACATACTGTCCAAGCCCAATCATACAATCACTTGATCACTTGATCACTTGACATCCGTTATTCATCAATTTGCTTGAGCTGCACCAGTAACTATTTGACCTTATCACGTGCCAGTGTAGCCCAAAGGCATCTGGTTGCTTCAGGAATACCAAGAGCCTCAAACCATTCATTCAGGGTCTTGACGAAGAAGTCTGACCATCTTGTAGGTGGATGGCCACATGATCTTTTGACATCCCGTGGGATCCAGTCGGTAATGGCTCTAGTCCAGCAGTCGTCTCCAAATCGCATTACATGTCCAGCCCAGCTGATTTCCAATGCCTTGTCAAAGCGAGACAGTGTTCCTGACTCTGGAACGGTGATGGAGGTCAGAGCTCCAGATTCTTTCTTTCACTTGAGTGAGGCATGATATTCCAAGCATAGCTCTTTTGATTCCTCTTTGGGAGACCCAAATAGCATTCTCATCCTGCTTTCATAGGGCCCAGGTCTCTGAGGCGTATGTTAACGCTGGGAGAACGGTGGACTTGAAGAGATGTGCCCGAGCCGGAGTTTCTTTGTCTTTTTAGTTTTTCTTTGATGCTTTTGAATGCATTCCATGCCGCTCTCTTCCTCCTGTTCAGCACAGGTTTTAGGTTGTTCATCACGTTGACTTCTCAACCTAGGTACACATAACTGCTGCATTCAGAGATGTTTGTTCCATTGTGAATGAATGGGGCTTCTGGAACTACTTCATTTCTCATGAACATAGTTTTGTCGAGATTTTATGCCTTCAAAATCATACAATATTCAAGAAAATTAAAACCCTAAAGTAGAAGATCTAGTGATATTCAGGAGCTGGGAGGAAGCTCCTAGGAGAGGAATGAACAGATAAAATAGAGGAGACATTTAGGGCAGTAAAACCTTTCTGTATGGGCTATACTAGTGGGTTCATGACACTATAGATACTATGTATTTTCCAAACCCTAAAAAAATAGCACAGCATAGACCAGACTTGCATATAAAGTCTGATCTTTAGTTAATAATTAATAGTTAATATACATCAGTATTTAGTGAATTTGCTTAAGTATTTGATAACAGATTAACCACATTGTTTAGATTTTAATAATGAAACTATGTGAACAGAAAAATGGATTTTATAGAATCTGCTCATATTTTCTGTGAATTCAAAAACTATTCTAAAAGAATATTAAGCCATGCTTGTGTCCCTGTAATGAATCCACTTGACAATGGATTTGGTGTTCTAAGATTTTGTTGAGAATTATCCCCATTGTTGTTCATCAGGGCTATTTGTATGTAATTTTCTCTTTTTGTCTTCTATCTCTCTACTTAAGGTATTAGTCTTTACATAGTTACTAGAAAGTATTCCTGTTTCTTCTATATTTTAGAAGAGCTTGTGGAGGTGGCTGGGGATGAGATGGACTCACTAGTGATTTCTACCTGTCTTGTCTCTTGTTTTCCGTTGTTCATGATTTGCTTGAGAAGGCACCAGTACCATCTCAATTCTTTGGAAATGAGGTCCATTATTGTTACTGTTTCTAGTACATTGAATAAACCACGGGTAGCTTGCCAGGCTCTGCCATGGCTCTGGGTTCATCCCCAAGGGCTCACTCTTTTTCTATGTCAGATCATCAATCATCCAGGGCCCATGGGGCAGAGACCTGGGTGTAGGCAAGCCTGTCTCCTGTCTGCCACCTGCTGATGCAGCCAAGCACCACAACCACACTCACAGCACCTCAAGGGGCAGGGAGTGATTTCTATCAAACATTTAAGGATTATAACAGGGCTGGAGCAAAAGTACAGCAGTCAGGGTGTTTGCCTTGCAGTGAACAACCTGGGTTTGATCCCTGGCATTCCATATGGTCCCCAGAGCAATGCCAGGAATAATTTTTAGTGTAGAACGGAGTAACCTCTAAGCATTGCCAGTTGTGACACGAAAAGCTGAAAAAAAAATTATGTATGACCTAGTACTTATCTTTCTCAGGCTTCCTGAAAAAGCCAAACAAGGAAATGAAAAGTATATACCCCAGAGAAATTTAGCACTCATTATTTTGTTTGAATTATGGAATTCTAATATGTATATATATTTGGAAAAAAAGTGCTTTGATGACATGACACTAAAAAATAAATTCAGAAATGGGCAAGCTACTGTGTGATCTGGTGGATATTCTGGGTTGCAAGAGGTGCTGGGAGGGAGCATTTTAAGAAAAACACAGCATTTTTGATCAAAGAATTACTATGTCACTCTGTGGTGGTAAATAGCCTAATTTCCCTAGAAGACCAGGATGTTTCTTATATTTTTGATGCTTCTAAAATTGCTATAATTTTTTATTAATATTTTATTATACCACCGTGAGATAAACAATTACAATATTGTTTATGTATGGAGGTTTCGGTCACATAGTGTTCCAGGACCCTGCCCTCCACCAGTGCCCATTTCCCACCACCAATGTCTCAAATTCCCTCCCCCTCCCATAGCCTGCCAAAATGGCAGGTTCTTTATCTCTTTTCTCTCTCTCCCTCTGTCTCTTTTCCTTCTCTTACATATTGTGGGTTGTACTACATACACGTAGAAGTCATCATGTGCATTTTTTGCCTGTATTTAATGCTCAGTTCTAGATTGGTATTTGCCCTTTCGACATTTATTCGCACATGTTCCCTTCTCTGTCTTACCTAACCTCTGACTCCCACACATTTGCCGTAATTTCCATTTTTGGTAAGACCTCCTGATCCACGTTTCACCTGACATTGGATTTTGGTATCATATTATGTATATATGTATTTATGTCATGCAAATAAATGCAGTCATTCTATATCTCTCTCTTTCCTTCTACTAATTTCACTCAACATGATCCTTTCCATGTCCATCCATTTATAGGCAAATTTCATAACTTCATTTTTCCTAACAGCTGCATAGTATTCCATTGTGTAGATGTACCACAGTTTCTTTATCCAGTCATCAGTTCTCGGGCATACTGGTTGTTTCCAGGTTCTGGCTATTGTGAATAGTGCTGCTATGAAAATAAAAGTGTGGATGGTGTTTCCGCTGTGTGTTTTTGGCTTCCCAGGGTATATTCCCAGGAGTGGTATGGCTGGGTCAAAGGGGAGCTCAATTTCTAGTCTTTGGAGGAATGTCCATATTGTTTTCCAGAAAGGTTGTACAAGTAGACATTCCCACCAACAATGTATGAGAGTCCCCTTTTCCATGCCAGCACTTGTTGCTTTTACCCTTTTGGATATGGGCCATTCTCTGTGGTGTGAGGTGATATCTCATTGTTGTTTTGATTTGCATCTCTCTGATGATTAGTGATGATGAACATTTTTCATATGCCTTTTGACCATTCGAATTTCTTCCTTCTCAAAGTTTCTTTTCATCTCTTCTCCCCATTTTTAATGGGGTTGGCTATTCTTATCTTATACAGTTGTACCAGTGACTGATAGATCCTGGATATTAACCCCTTATCAGATGGGTACTGGGGAATATTCTTTCCCATTCTGTGGACTGTCTTTCTATCTTGGACACTGTTTCTTTTGAGGTGCAGAAGCTCTTCAGTTTCATGTAGTCCCATATATTTATCTTTTCTTCTAGTTGCTTTGTTAATGGTGTTTCACCTTTGAAGATGTCTTTACCTTCAATGTCATGGAGGGTTTTTCCTATATTTTCTCCAACGTACATATGGATTCAGGTCTGATATTGAGATCTTTAATCCATTTTGATCTGACTTCTGTGCAAGGTTTTAGACACAGGTACAAATTCATTTTTTTAACATGTAGCTGTCCAGTTTTTCCTGCACCACTTGTTGAAGAGGCTTTCCTTACTCCAGTTTGGACTCTTTGTGCCTTTATCAAAGATTAACTGATCATGTCTTTGAGAGGTGGGTGTCAGGATACTCAACTCTATTCCATAGGCCCACAGGTCTGTTTTTATTCCAAATACTATATGTTTTAATTACTACTGCTTTGTAGTACAGTTTGAGGTTGGGAAAGGTGATGCCTCCAATCTTTTTTCCCCAAGTATTGCTTTAGCTATCCATGGGGGTTATTATTCCATATGAATGAAATTGCTATAATTTAAAAGCTTTTACATGGGCTAAAAATGGAAAGAAGAAATTGAGAAAGTCTAGATGGACTAGAGAAGTTCTATAAAGAAGATCACACCTTCTACAAGATCATAGTCAGTGATTTTAATGCCAAGATAGGACTGAGAAGATTGGCCAAAAAACTCCATATCAGGAACGATGGCCGAGAATGGAACCAACAGGGCAAGAGACTATCTGAGTTCATCATGTCCACCAAGACCATTCATGGGAACTCACAGTTCCAGAAGGCTGAAGCGAAACGTTGGACATGGTAATCTCCTGAGGGACAGTTTCACAATGAAATTGGCCACATCATATTCAATCAATGGTTTTGCCTGACCAATGTCGCTGTTGTCCCAAAATTCCAAACAGGATTGGACCACTGTCTCCTTCATGCAAAATTCTACTTCACGCAACGGGAGAGAAAAGGCTGCAAAGTTTAATAAGAGAACTGCCAGAATGACCACCAACAGGGAACTCTGGCACCACTGTTGCAACATGGGAAGATGCCATCATTGATGACAATGATGAAGAACAACCACCTGGTTCAGCACCTCCATGATTGTGTGAAGAAAGACCAGAGAGAGAGAAGACAAAAGGACTCATGTCTTCCAAAACTCTAGCTCATTCACCAACGTCATAAGGCCCATGCCTCAGGCAACCAAATGTTAATGTCCAAGCTCTCAAAGCAGTGCAGAGAATCGATTAAGGAAGACCACAAAGAGAGAAGAGCAGAAATACTGGAAGATGCAGCAGAAGCCAGGAAAAGCATTTGCAATGCCCGCCTGTCCTTCACCAACCATAAGACCAAGATGACACCCTCCAACATCCTGATGGATCATTCACATCTTCCAGAAAAGCAATGGAGAAGGTTATCCATGACTTCTACTCGGATCTCTTTCATAGCCATATTCACCTGCCCACATACAAAATTCCGCAGGATGGATATGTCATTCCCAACATCTCCCTTCTCAAATCCGACATGCCATTTCGTCAGTAAAGAAGGGAACAGCACCCAGCCCAGACAAAGACAGACCCGAACACCTGAAGAATCTGCCATCAGTACTCATCAATACACTGGCTCGGCTCTTCAGATGCTACCTGTCTGAATGCAAGGTGCCCTCCCTAACGAAAACCAGCAGGACAGTTCTACTGTTCAAGATGGGAGATATCCACAACATTAGCAACTGTCACCCCATCTGCCTGTTGTCTGTCATCTACAAGCTGTTCACTCGAGTCATCCTGAACAGAATTGGCAGAACATTAGATGAAGGACAACCACGCAAGCATGCTGGCTTCCAAAAAAGGATTCATCACAATCACCATATCTACACAGTAACCAAGCTCATTGAGGTTTGTAGAGAGTTCAAGATGCTGCTCTGTCTAACGTTCATTGATTTAAAGAAAGACTGATTCTGTGGAGACCGAAGCGGTTATCAAAGCCCTAGCCAAACAGTGTGTTCAAACCCAATACATCAAGATCTTTCATGAGCTCTATTACCGATTCACCACCAGGATCTCACTATTGTATAAGGAAGTGATCTTTGATGTCAAAAGAGGGGTTCAGCACTGTGATACCTTTAACACCGAAACTCTTCAGCTCCACCCTCAAGAACGTCATGCAACAATTAGAATAGGAAGGAATGGGAGTAAAGATAGACTGTAAGAAACTACACCACCTCCCCTTCACTGAGGATATTATTCTAATAACACCAAAGATTAGCCAAGCGGCACAAATGCTCACTGACTTTGACTGAGAATGTGGGAAGATAGGTCTTCAGCTGAATCTCAACAAAACAATGTTTATAAAAAATGAACTAATTCAGAGGCCCCGTTCACTCTCAATGGAACAAACATCTCTGAATGCAGCAGTTATGTATACTTAGGTTAAGAACTCAACATGATGAACGACCTAAATTCTGAGCTGCGCAGGAGGATGATAGCAGCATGGGATGCCTTCAAGAGCATCGAAGAAATAGCTAAAAGGAGAAAGAACCTCCTGCTCCGTGCACATCTCTTCGACTCCACAGTTCTCCCTGCATTAACATATGCCTCAGAGACCTGGGCCTTATTAAAGCAGGATGAGAACGCTATCCAGGTCCTCCAAAGAGGAGTCGAAAGACCTATGCTTGAAATATCATGCCTCACTAAAGTGAGAGAAGGAATTGGAATTCCGACATCCATCGACGATCCAGAGTCAGGGATGCTGTCTCGTTTGCCAAGTTGTCGAAAATCAAATGGCTGTACTTGTAATGCAATTTGGAGATGACTGCTGTACTAGAGCCGTTACCAACTCCATCCCATGGTATGTCAAAAGATCACATGATTGCCCTTCTACAAGATGGTCAGGCGTCTTCATCAAGACACTGAACAAACGGTTCGAGGCTCTTGTATTCCTGAACATGCAGATGCTATTGGGCGACACTGGCACATATAGGGTTAAATGGAAATGTTACTGGAGCCTGCTTGAGCAAATAGATGAATAACAGCATGTCAAGTGATCAAGTGATAACAATGGAATAGCAATTATCCTTACAGATATTTAAAGGGGTTTTCTCACTTTAAGAGATAGTGCAGTGTCGGGGAGCGGGACCGCCGCGGGTTCCCGACAGTGTCAGGACAGAGGTTGTCTTCTACCTCCGGGACGCCGGGAGAACAGATGAAATCTCCACGAGTCGGTGCAGTTCCAAAAATGGCTTTTAATAGTACAAAAGCTCTTCCACAGCACTAGAAGATGGAGCAAAAGGCCAAAGAGCAAAAGACCAAAGCCAAAAGCCCAGGAGCCAAAAGCTGAAGGCTGAGGAACCAAAAGGCAAAGGTAAAAGGTGAAGGGGCCTCAAGTCAGCCCCTTGTATACACCAAAGTAATCCAATCGGGAGGTTGTCATGCCAACAAAGAACCCTAAACAGAGTGTAGTGCTACACCCCTATTGCAGGTATAAACAAAGGTTACACCAAGGACTAATCCCGAGATTATCTCTTATGTAAAACACTGGAGAGAGGGGGCTGATATAAAGTAATACATCTTAACTTCATGAGCTTCATGTAATCTAGATGGTACCCACAAGGTCCTTATTATCTGCACCAGGGTGATTCTGAGTACCTTGTTCTCATGTACTGAAAGGGTCATACTCGCCTGCTTAGAGCAAACTAGTATGATCCTTCCTATAGTCTTCCTTTAGTCTCAGCGTAGCCAGGGTGGTAGTCTCCTGGTAAATTCTAACTGTCCCACGTTGGGTGCAGTGGGTATAAAGAGGAGCTGTGCCCAATCTAGAAAACATAGAAGTCTTAGTAGATGTATAAGTCAGAAGTTATTCAATCAAGGTGACTTCTGTAACTGCCACACCCTCTAGAAGTGTTTACATAGAAGAGAGATCTCATTAGAATGAACCTTGCTTAAATAAGATTAAGCTGGGTGTGGGCAAAACAACAAAACTCCCAGATTAGCTAAACATGTCCTCCAACAGTGCAGGGTTTAAAGCTAATGTCTTTCCTCTAGCCAACTCCAGTTCAACCCTGGTACATCTTGGTCCACCATCATTACAGGATGGAGCCTATTAAGTTAAAGAGGCTACCAAACACTGCTTGGTTTGGCCATGGAAGTCCCTAACAACTGTTGTGAGACCTGACATCACAGGGTTTGAACAGCACTCTGTCCCTGGGATAATGCATTCAACTGCTGAATTAGTTGAACAAAAATTGCCCAGAGTGCACATAGGCCTCCTGAGCACTGCTTAGAAGGAACTGCTTGTTTTTCACATCTCCTACCCCACAAATAAACCAGTTTGACTCTGCTATAGCTCATGTGTATCACTGTGATCATCATAATCCTGCCCCTTCCCCTATTCCAGCTAGGAAACATCATAACCTCTGACACTTTTGTTAGCCTGATCATATGTTTAATATAAGGAATAATCAAACCATTAAGCCATATAAACCAGGGATTACATATTGAATATGATCACAGGTAAATCTACTATCTTACTCCATGCATAGTACATTTCATTCAATTGGGCAGGATATGCAGTAGTAGCAAGTGTCTTTGTCTGGTCATGGAATAGTTAACGAGTACTGAGGATTCAGATTTTCTGTCAAAATTTTCTGTGGGTCTAAGGCCATACTACCTTGATGTGCCCAATCTCATCTAACCTTGAAGGAGCAGGGTAGGTCCTAAGCAAGATAGTGCCTAGTTAGTCTTTGGCTGGGAGACAGCTTGGGAATAGGTGTTGTAGGCTTTTATTTCCTACCTCCTTTGGAGAAGTAGAATAGTTAGGACAACCCATCTTGCATGAAGTTAATGCAGAATTGATCTGCTGCACTCCACAGTGTCTCCTGAGAGTTCCAGAAATAGTCCCTGAATGAAGGGATAGGAACTAGGAATAAACTCTGAGCACTTGTCAGTTGTGGCCCCCAAATTTTTTCCTGTGGGGTTCAATTTTCTTGTCTTTTGTTCTACTGAAACTCCATTGACTGACTGAGAATTGGTCTCCCAAAGCAACTGGAATTGTACCTCACTGCTTAAGACTATAATTCTTTTACTGATATTCATTTGTCTCTTCTCATATGAATTGTTATCTTGTCTTGTGAACTTTCCCTTTCCAACCATGGGGTTTCTGCATGGCTTCTCTAGAAACAGATTTGTCCTGCAGTGACATTTTGATGTAGGTGGGCCTAACAGATGCTTATTGTGAGGCCAGAAGGGGAGAGAGATGGTTGCTTTCTCCCCAGACGCCTCTGCCATCCAGGACCCACTGGGCAGGCTAGGGACTGATAAAAGGCAAGTCAGCCCTAGGCCTTACACAGGGGTTCCTCAGGGTTTTGTCTTCCTCGCAGAAAAGAGTTTTCAGGAGCCAATGAACAGTGAAGTAAAACAGATTTTATTATGGGGTTTTTTAGAAGGGAAAAGAAGAGGGAAAGTGAGAGAGCGAGTACACATCTCAAGAGGGAAGATGTGGGCGCACACATATGCTCAGGCACCACATGTGCTTGGCCATGTGGGATCAAGTAGCACATGGGCTCTGAGCATGTGTGCTCAGGCAGTACATGCTTGCTGTTCTTTGGTCAGGACGGTTTTTATAGATTTCTCCTCAAGCTACTCCCATATAGGGCTTCAACCTAGGTTGCTAGGGCCGTTGCCAAGGGAGCTGACTTTGGGAGTTGTCTTCTTTGAAAAATCTTTTCTTGACCTGTTTGTTCCTGCTGGATCTTCTGTCCTGGAATGTAGCTGGATTAAGTGTTGAGCAGATAAAGGTTGATCCAGCTCCCTCAGGGTTTGTTGTTGGTTAATGGGTCTCATCAAGTCTTGGTTCCTGGTTCCAAAAGGTGACTCTGGACAGCCTTAGGGCAAGAATTCATTTACATGTGCCCCCCACTGTCTGCCTGCCTACATCAATTTGATGTAGGCAGGCAGACAATTTGTCTGTTTAAAAGGGTCTAGTCAGTGAGTAAAACAAGTTGAGATACAGTGGTAGTCAAAGGTGGCCAGGTAATTCATTCTGTTCTTCTGAGAGCAGACATGCTATTTCCAGCTGGCATATTGGTTGTGAGTTAGCGTACAACTGTTCTTGTATCACATGATCCTTAACATCTCATTCCACAATCATTTACTATAGGCATTGACTGTTGGTAGTAACCTGTTGGGATAATCAGCAGATATTAGGTCTCAGCAGGGTCCCAAGCTGATAACCAGTTCCCTCCAACTAATAAACAAAGGAATCAGGCCACAGGCTCTTAGAAGTCTAAAGCTCTTTCCTTTTCATCTCTTCTCACTCACTCTTCACTTCATCTCACTCCACACACCTCAAGTCAAGTTTTCTATTTATATATACTTTACAAAATGTTGGGGAAGGGAATTACAAGAAATAATGGGCTTTAATTCCTAAAGCCTGAGGTGTGAAAAGCCTCCTCCTTCCCTGGGAAAACTACCCAAAGACCTCCCCCCCCCAGAGATGGATTGTTTTCTCCTATCCTTCCTGGTCAACAATCATCTTAATAATATTTATAGTCATTTTTTATAAACACAGTAAGAGATGCAGGCATTATCTATACCGGGATTAGGATTATAGGGTGACTGTTCCTGCCAACATCTTGTTTATTCCAGGCTACACTCCTCCGACCAGGTTTTTTTTTTTTTTTTTTATTTTTCCTAATCCCAACAGGGCCCTTAGTCAGTTAGTTGCTTATCTTTGAGTCAGGACAGAGTTTGCTCCATAACCATACTCTTAGCTTATTATATTGCTCAGGGCATTTAGTCTGTCCCAACTCAAGATAAGGGTAGCTTAATCCTGACTTTCTCTGAATCCATCCAGTGTCAATGGGACCCTCCTTTTGGGACTGTAAAAACTAGAATCAATCTAAAGGCAACTGAGGTTTTGAGGTTTGGGAAATAAGAAGGATGCCTAGAATTAACTATTTCAGAGTTAATTAACTTCTATATCACAAATGCATAGCCTTAATTGTCTTGCTGTGTCTATACAAAAGGCCTTTGCTCTAGCATAAAAATATGTACAGGGCATACAGGAAAGAGAGAAACAACCTTTCATTTGTAATACAAAACTCAGAGTTGGCAAGTAGGAGACAGAGGGCTGTAAACAAAGGGTAATTCAATTGTGGCCCATTACATAAACTGTCCTCAAAGACTGTTTCTTCCCAGGGACCAAATACCCTTAGCTTAAGCCAGGTTTCTACCCAAACTGTGCATCATTGGTCAAGTCCCTTTCTGCCCAGGTGCACTACATTTTATCCTTGTTCTTCTCTGAACCACCTCATGAATCACAATCACTAGCAGAGACTTAGGGAAGGAATTTGATTTTCAATAAACCAAGACAAATATAAAACAGCAGTTAATGCTATTTGTTTTCCACTTCCTATGAGGTTGTGATCCTAACACAATTGGTTGTGGTGGCTTCCATTGCTCACACATATGATTGTGGTGTTCCCTGGGCATCACATTTATGACCACAAAGTTTACACATTTTTCATATTACACACTTTATCTGTACTGATTTTATATACCTTACTGCAATATCCAGGGACCACACACTATTTTGGTACTAGGATGTGTTGAGTAAACTTTAGTGTTTATGGGGTTCTCTTTTTCTGGAATGTGTTTCTTTTCCTTCCCTTTTTAATAAAACATACTTGCTTAACTATTTTTCTTTTGTTGAAAAGCTTTTCTGTGAGATGAACCAATTAACCTGGGAAACAGAGAAAGGTTAGAACATTAGTGTCTGTGCCATGTGTACTTGTGCAGACTTTTACTAGTTCTGTGTTAGACATTTTCTTTTTCTATTGTAACAAGACTACTTTTCTGTTTCCTAGCTTCTCTCACTAGCAACAACTTGGCTCAGTTTAGGACAATACTGCTATTCCATAGATAATGCCAGTTTGGAGATATGGAAAGGAATTACACATGCTTGTAATTGGTGTGTGTGTGTGGGGAAACCTTAGGAAAACACACTTCAAGTTTCTTCTGTTTTCTTGAAGGTGTGGGAAATCAATGTTTCCTTCTGCTATTTCATTTATCTTTTTTACTCTTTCTTGCACATACACAGAGTCTCTTCTTTTCTCATGATTGTGACTACATTATTCCAGGCGATAAAAGAGATTAAAGCAATATGCAGTGATCTCTTCAGGGAAGCACTCGTTTCTAAGGAAATTGAGACAAGTCTATTTTCAGTAGATAATTTTCAGTGCTATTTATCCATTAACTGACCTTCTCAGATTAGAGAAATATGTATGCAAACCACTTAAGAATGTTTTCACAAAACTGGGACAATTGTTTTAGTTAACTAAAAGCTTTCACTGTGTTACCCAGGCAAATATGGGCCAAAAGACAAATGTAATCAAGTGGTATATGGTATTCCACATTCCATATCTCACACTAATTACAGTTCACTTAAACCTGTGAAAAAAATTTTTTAGATTATTATTTTTTAATTTTATTATTTCTCTGTGAGGTAGACAAAGCTGTTCATGATTGGGTTTCAGTCATACAGTGTTCCAGCACCCATCCCTCCATCAGTGCCAAAAGAACATGCTCTACAAACATGAAACAGGTTTGCCATTATGCCTCAAGATTACCACCAGTTTTCTTCTGCAGATTTTTTGGTATATGTCATTATATGCAAATATAATGAATTAGTTCTGTAAAAAAGATCACACCTTCTACAAGATCATAGTTGGTGATTTTAATGCCAAGATAGGACCGAGAAGATCGGCCAAAGATCTCCACATCAGGACTCATGGCCTAGAATGGAATGAACAGGGTGAGAGGCTATCTGATTTTATCATGTTTACCAAGACCATTCATGGGAACTCACAGTTCCAGAAGGCTGAAGCGAACGTTGGACATGGGAATCTCCTGGCAGACAGTTCCACAATGAAATTGACCACATCATCTTCAATTGAAAGTTTTGCCTGACTGATGTTGCTGTCGTCCCAAAATTCCAAACAGGATTGGACCACTGTCTCCTTCGTGCAAAATTCTACTTCACACAATGGGGAAAAAGGCTTCCAAAGTCTAAGAAGAGAGAACTTCCAGAACGACCACCAACTGGGAACTCTTTGACACCATTGAGTCAACATGAGTAGATACCATCATTGGCGGCATCGATGAACAATACAACCGACTGGTTCAGCACCTCCATGATTGTGTGAAGAATACTGAGAGAGAAAGCCACAAAAGCATGTCTGTCTTCAAAAACTCTCGAGCTCATTCGCAAATGTGGCAAGGCGTGAACCTCAGGTGACTAAATGCGAACATCCAAGCTTGAACAGCAGTGCAGAGAAGCGATAAAGGAAGACCTCAAAGAGAGAAGAGAAGAAATACTGGAAGATGCAGCAGAAGTCAGGAAAAGCATTCGCAATGCCCGCCTGTCCTTCGCCAATTATAAGACCAAGATGATTACCCTCCAACATCCTGATGGATCAGTCACATCTTCCAGAAAGGCAATGGAGAAGATTATACACAACTTCTACTCAGATCTCTTTAATAGCCATGTCCACCTGCCCACATACCAAATTCTGCAGGATGGATATGTCATTCCCAATGTTCTCCCTTCTGAAATCTGACATGCCATTTCATTGATAAAGAAGGGAAGAGCACCAGGCCCAGACAAAGTCAGACCCGAACACCTGAAGAATCTGCCCTCAGTAATCATCAATACACTAGTTCAGCTCTTCACACACTACCTGTCTGAGTGCAAGGTGCCCTCCCAATGGAAAACCAGCAAGAGAGTTCTACTGTTCAAGAAGAGAGACATCCACAACATTGGCAGCTGTCGCCCCATCTGCCTGTTGTCTGTCATCTACAAGCTGTTCACTCGAGTCATCCTGAACAGGATTGGCAGAACATTAGATGAAGGACAACCACGCAAGCAAGCTGGCTCCCGAAAGGATTCAGCACAATTGACCATATCCACATGGTAACCAAGCTCATTGAGTTTTTTAGGGAGTACAAGATGCTGCTCTGTCTAACATTCATTGATTTAAAAGAAAGACTTTTGATTCTGTGGAGACCGAAGCAGTTATCAAAGCCCTAGCCAAACAGTTGTTTCAAACCCAGTACATCAAGATCCTTCATGAGCTGTATTACGAATTCACCACCAGGATCTCACCATTTTACAAGGAAGTGATCGTTGAAGTCAAAGGGGGTTCAAGAAAATAAAACATAAATGATTATTAAGGAATGAACTAAAATTTATTAAATTTGTATGCAAAGAATTTTGTCACTCCTAGATAACAAAGGGCAAACTTCTTTCTGAAAAAGAATAAACATATAACACTAAAGGGACTACTATCTTCCCATTCATCATCTATTTGCTCAG
>JAJIBD010012201.1:0-28362 GCA_021461705.1 Cryptotis parvus
AGCAAATTGATGAATAACGGGATGTCAAGTGATCAAGTGGCCAAAAAAATGAAATATTTGGTATTGAAGAGACAGTACAGAGAATAGGGCACTTGCCTTGTGTGCAGCTGGCCTGGGTTAGATTTCTGGCACCATATATAGTCCCCTGGGCTCTACCCTGATGTCAGGAGTGATCCTTGAGCACCTTCGGTGTGGCCCAAAACCAGTAAGTAAATAAGTAAATGAAAAATAGTAATATATGTTCAGAGTACTAAATACTGGACGGGGGCCGGGCTTGGGGCACAGCCAGCAGTGCTCAGGGCTTACCCCTGGCTCTGAGGGCGCACCTGCTCTCTCTCGTTATGTTCAGGAAGACTCTGACCCCTTTGTTTCTGTGTTGATACAGGTGCAGGTCTCAACCTTTCTCCTTCCCTGGAGCCTGTTTTGGGGTCTGTTCTGTACCCTTGCATGTGGCACTCCGTTCCCTTTATGGCCGCCTTAATTCAGCCCTTCATGCAGACATTATCTTGGCTTTAATCTTTTTATTTCCCCAGTGCCAGGGCTCATGTAAATACTGATAACTCAGGTAATCAGTAAATATGTATTTTCTTTCTATTCTGCTAATTTTGGGGAGGTGCTGGGGATTGAACCCACCTCCTCGTATATACGGAATACGTGCTTTCCCCACGAAGCTTGGTCTCGGTCCCCCTCTTTGAGTCTCTGCTCCCCCATGTCAGGTGCTGGGTTCCCCTCCTGTAGAACAGGCCCCCTCTTTTCCCCTTCCTCTTGTCCTGTCTTTCCAGGTTCCCACCCCATCCCGCCAGGGACCGTCTGGCATCAATGCTGAAGGCCTGTGGGCTCCTGCTGGTTCTAGATCCTGCGGGGAGCAGATGGGCTCTGTGGAACCACCCAGCTCCCCTTGGTGTGAGGGTCGTTCTTCACCCAGGGCTCCCCTGTTACTGAGCTGTGACCTGGGCCGGCCTGGCTCACTGGACAGGAAACCGGAGGAATGCAGCAGCTGTCCCAGAGCCTGGCTGCTTTGATGCTCTTCCCACCAGAGGCGGCAGCTCTGCGGTGAAGCCACGGAGTATCTGAGTCCGAACCCCAGGCCCAGAGCCCTAGTATACGGGGTAGAGCGCTTGCTCTGCACGCAGCCAACCTGAGTTTGATCCCCAGCACCCCAGATGGTCCCTGGAGTCCTGCGAGGGCTCTGAGTGATCCCTGAGTGCTGAGCCAGGAGTAACCCCTGAGCACCTTCAGATGCGCACCTGCCTCCCGGAAAGCTCCATTGTAAGACACTTTACGGCAGAGAAAAGCTAAAGGTGAGTTACGCCCTGGGTGTAAACACACCTGGGAAGGTGTGAGACAGACCTGAGTTCAAATCCTCCCTCTCCGCTTTCTGGCTAGTGACTCCACCTCTCTGAGCCTTGGTTTCCTGGGCTGTAAAATGAGGATCATTTTAACTCAGTGTTCCGTTTAACTTAATGGTATTGTCATAACTCTGCGTCAGGGTTCCAGTGAGGACCAGAAAGACTAAGGAGACAGAAAAGTGTCTAAACCAGCTGCCGGGGAAGATGGCGGCGGGCTGGAGGAAAGGGCTTCAGACATGGCTGTGTATGTACACGCTGTCCTGGGCACTGGGTTGCGTTTAGTGGCACCCCTATGCATCCCCACCTGAAGGGCATAGCACCCACACTTTTCCTTTCTGTGGTGACTGTCTCTGCACAAGCTGCCTGTTTCCTGGGGGAGCAAAACGCCCTGAATGAGAAGCACAGCAGACGGGCGGAGTGGACGCGGGCGCAGATTGCTGCTGGACACCCCATCTCTCCCCCCTTCCTTCCCCTGGGCAGAGGGAACCAGCTTCTCCCCACCTCCTCCTAGGGCTGATTTCCAGAAAGTTCTTGGTGAACAGAAGCAAAATGCAGATAATGCGAAACAGAAGATAATTGAAAAGCCGCTTCTTTGAGGCTGCGGAAATCATCTCTGATTTGTTCCAGTCCCCAAGCAGCTCTGGCGGCTCATTACATGCAGGGAGGGCGGAGGCGGGGGGGGGGGAGCGTTTCCTAAGGAGACAAGGCCGGGCAGGCAGCAGAGAGCCTGGCACTGAACTGCAGGGCCAGGGGATAAACTCTGCCACTGTCCCCTTTCTCCTGGGCTTGGCACGGGCCTGGCACGCTAGGGGAGTAATTAGGGAGTAACCCAACCCCATTAGAATCACCAAAGCTACTGTAACTCTGCCCCTCGGGGCTCTTAGGGGTTAACTTCCCACCCTGGGGCACAGGATGCCCTGGTGCCCTCCCCCATCTGGAAAGGAAACTGGGAAAGGAAGCCCCCACGCCCGCCCCCTGGCCACAGCACATCACAGGCTCTCGGCAGAGTCCGGATGCAGGAAACAGCAGACGCCAGGCGGTGCCAGCAGAGATGCAAACCCTGAGCCTGCAGACGGGACCCTCCCCATGCCTCCCTCACCCCGCCCCTGCCCTCACCAGGGGGCTCCCAGGCCGAGGCAGTCAGGCTGCCTCAGCAACAAGGCAGCGCCCTCATACAATCTGTGTGTATGGGGGTCCCAGAGTGGTCCAGTGGGTGGCCAGCGGGGTGTTAGTTTCTGTCCCCAGACTTCCAGCTTCCTACAGGTCCCCTGGGTCTCATCCCAGCTTCCAGTTTCCTCCAGTGGTCACCAGCGTCATGAGAGAGCTACCAAGGCCCTTAGGTCACTGTGTCAAGGCCCAGCCCCGTTCTGCCTTGGCCTCTGGCCCCTGTGCTCACCTCTTCCAGCGTGTGTCCATTTGGGAGGCCACCCTGCGGGACGTAGGCATGCACCTTCATGAGGTCCAGGCTGTACAGCGTGCCCTCCAGGAGGTCCACCATGGACTGCAGCTGCGAGGGAGAGCAGGTCAGTATAGGGTGTGACTTGAGCTCCCAAATAGCTCAGACCCACTGCACTCACTGGACCCGGAGTGCCAAGAGCCCTGGGCAGGACCAAGAGGGCTCACAGGCTTTACTGCTAGAGGCCGGCACCGAGCCACGCACACCGCCCGATCCCCATAGCACTGCTAGGAGCTCCTGAGCATTGCTGGTTGCGCCACCCAAAATGGGGGGGAGGCTGGAGAGACAGTACAGTGTGGATGATGCTTGTCTTGCATGTGGCTGGCCTGGCTTTGGTTCCCAGCACCCCATATACCTCCTGAGCCCGCTAGGACTGATCCGTAAGTGCACAGCCGGGAGTAAGACCTGAGCATCACCAGGTGTAGCCCAAATGCAAACAGAAAAAAAAAACCCAAGAAGGAGAAAGGTCACAGATCCCCCACCAGGGCGCTTAGCATGGACAGGCACGAGGGGGAGAGATGGGCTGTTGCACTTGGGCCTCCCTGCTAACCCAGGAGTGCCCGTGGGCATGGGAGGAGCTGTGCCCACACCCCTCTGCATCTCTCAGACCGCCTCTGTGCCCAACCCTGACTGCCACGTGCCTCTCCTCCAGGGCCGGGTCTCTAGTACTTTGCAGAGTTGCTTTGCCCACAGGTACGTGTATCTTCCTATGGGCCAGCCCGAGTCCTCGACATGGAAGAACCTCGGCTCCTGCAGCCCAGGGGCACAGTCAGCTCTCAGCCACACTCTGGGATGGCCTTTGCACGTGACCCCAGACCACGCCCCTTCCTCCCACTTAGCCCCTGAGCACCTGTGCGTGAGTCACTGGCCTCAGGGGCTGATGCTGGGTCCCCACCTACAGTGACCGCTCCAGGAGGGGTGATGCTTAGAGAGGTGCTAGTACTGGCCCGCGGCCACCCACAGCCGCCATCTGGCTGTGTGGCAGATGAGCCAGGAACAGAACCCAGGCGGGGAGTAATCTCGGCCCCCTTCCCTCTCCCATGGCGCGGGGTGGTCGGCAGGGACAGGGTCATGCCATAGGTCAGGGGCAGATGCTGTCTGTTGCCTAGTGGAGGGCTCTTTCCTGTGACTGTCCCTCTCTGTCCAGCCCTGGCACTGCTTAGAACATCACACTTCCCCCAGATGGCTCAGAGAGTCAGGGAAGCTTTGGCACTGGAAGCTGGTTGGGAAACTGGTCACTCCCGGAAGGCCAGCGCCCCCAGCCCAGCCCACTCCAAACCCTACGGCCAGTCTGAACCTGGCTTGTTGCTGCCCACATGGCTGCCTCCCACCCTCCCACCTCTCTGTTAGAGAACAGAGAAGCGGGGCAGAGAGCTCCAATGGAGCAGGCCCTGAGCCTCCCTGGTTGCCTTTAATCTCATTCAGCCCTCCCGCCTCCCCCAGGCCTCCCCTGAGTCCCATAAGGCTCTGCAGTACCCTGCTGGGAGCCACTAACACCCTTTCAAGTGCCTCAGCACCCCTCTCTGTGAAATGGGATGTAGGGTGGAAGGGAGAAGCAGCGCTGCATGGACAGGGCCCAGCATACAGCAAGGCTGTAGGAATCAGCCAGATAGTACGGGGGCAAGGAGTTTGCTCCGCTCACAGTTACCCTGAGCATTGCCAGGGTCAGGTCTCAGCAGCACCATGTGTGATTCTACCGCCGCCTGCCTCCATCCCCAATCTCCACCCCAATGAAGCTTTTTTGTGTGTGTGTGTGTGTATCACACCCAGTGACACTCAGGAATTAGTGTCACTGGGTGTGCACTAAGGAATTACTCTTGGCGGAGCTCGGGGGACCATATGGGATGCTGGGAGCGAACCCGGTCGGCCATGTGCAAGGCAAACATCCTAGCTACTGTGCTATTGCTCCGGCCAGGAAGCTTCTTATTCTAGAGGCCAGTTCTTCTGAGGGAACCAGCCCAGCAGACCTCCCCAAGCCCAGTTGAGACCATGGTTTTTCTTTTTTTCTGTCAAGTTTTGTTTTTGGGTCACACCCAACCGTGCTCAGGGCTTACTCTGACTCAGGGATCACACATAGCAGTGCTTGAGGGACCATATGTGGCACCGAATTGAACCTGAGTTGGCTGTGTGCAAGGCAAGCGCCCTACCTGCTGTACTGTTGCTCCAGCCCTCACCCCCAGGGTCGTCCCCTGCTGCAGACCCTTGTGGGGCTCACCACAGCCTACGTGCAGCTGCTCGTCTCCGGGTTGGGCATCCCAGGCTCCAGGATCTGCCCTGCCCTCTCTCTGACCCAGGCACATGAGTGCGCAGGGCCAGGTGGGAAGGGAATGAGCAAAAGAGACGGAGAATGGGGGAACACAGCAAGGCTGGTCCCACTGGGCTGGGCGCTCCAGGTCCCGCTGGGTGGGCGCCGGGGGCCAGCAGGAGGTTTCGCTGGAGCAGAACTCTTAAGGAGGAGTGTGAATTAGGCAAGATGGCAGGAAAAGAGCATTTCTGGGCAGTGGGGGCAGTGGGGTCGGCTGCGTGCAAAGCAAACATCCTACCCGCTGGACTATTGCTCGGTCCCAGACGACATAATTCTGAGGACTGAGTCTGCAAAGGATGCTCTCAGCTTTTAACTTTCTGGCCCTGAATAATTTTTGTGGTGTTTTAGTTTAAGTTCTTATAGCTGTTATTTTATTATTAGTGTTGTTGTTCTCTTAATTTTTTTCTTGCTTTTTTGGGGTCACACTGCAGCTCTCACTGGGAATGCCAACTTCTCTGCCTGACGGACTCCTAAGCATCCCTCAAAGCCCAGTTCAAACATGACCACATCTTTCAACTGGCCTGTGGCCTCAGTGCCTGGAGTGCTGGGATCCCTGGGATATCCCTAGGCCTAGCACCAATCACATTCCTTCTACTGGGGGTGCTGTTGCCCCAAGACTAGAGATTCCAAAAGGGCAGGACTGGAGCTGACTCTGGTCCACCAGGAAAGGCAGCAAAGAGGTGAGAGATGACCCTTGCAGTCACTCTCTCCAAGAAAGGTCTGGAATCTTCTCTAGCTCCCTCAGAAGCAAACGCTGGAGCTCACATGCGGCTGGAGTTCTGAGCTGGACGGGAGGACTGGGGTAGAAACAAGGGGTGAGTATAAGTGAGCGGGGCCTGCCCCGGGGTCCTGCCCCGCAGACAACCCCTGCTGAGAAAGGAGGAACGACTCCTTAGACCTTGGGGTGCTCTGGGCACCTCTCAAGTCCCTGCCCTGAAGGTGTGCGAGGGAAGCTATTAACTCCAACTGCTGGGTCGAGTCCTCGGCCCCTCACTCCATCCTATAAGGCTGATGGAACCCCCACAGCTGACCTCAGGCCAGAGGAGCAGAGCACCGAGACAGGAGCCCCCAGTGGGCGAGAGGCAGAGAAAGCAATACCTTCATGCCACCAGCTTTTGGTTGTGTGATCTTAGGCAAGTCACACTCCTGCTCTGGGCCTCAGAATCTACTCCCAAACACAACAGGGACCATATGCTCCCTCTTGGAAGGGATGTGGCCTGGTTTAAATTATCCAGCACTTAGGAAAAGCGTTTGTGGGTCCTGGTATCCATATGCTTACAAGTTAGTTACAGACAAGCAGTCTTTTTTTTTTTTTTTTTGCTTTTTTGGGTTACACCCGGCAATGCTCAGGGGTTTCTCCTGGCTCTGCATTCAGGAATTACTCCTGGCGGTGCTCGGGGACCATATGGGATGCCGGGATCGAACCCCGGCCGGCACAGGCCAGCCGTGCAAGGCAAACGCCTTAACCTCTGGGCTATCGCTCCGGCCCCACAGACAAGCAGTCTTGAGCAGACGCTGGCTCAGACTGTCCTTGAAACTCAAGAGTGGACAGTGGCCTTGAGCCTGGAGGCTACAGGGCTCTAGGGAGAGATCAGCGGCTGCCAAGTGGTCAAGAGGCCACTTGGCTTAAAAATCCAAGCACTCCTCCTCCAGCTGTGATCATCTGGGTACCCTTTCAGTACTGCAAAAATAAACCGAAAGCCAGATTTAAAGGAGACACGGATGTGGGGCTAGAATGTTTAGCTGCCACTTTCTGGGTCTCTGGGTTCTGTGAGGCGTGTGGAGAGGGTGCCAGTGTCTGTCCCACGCCCTCGTCCCCAGTGACCCTGGGCGCACAGGGCTTTCTGGGACAGGAACGTTTGATCTAGGAGCTCATCATAAAAGTTCAGCTCAGGCTGAGTGCATGCCTGCCCTGCAGGGGCCTTGGTTCGATCCTGGGCTCTGCCTAGTCCTGTCCGGGCTCTGCTGGGACCGACCTCTGGGAGTGACCTCTGAGCTGAGCAGTGAGAGAAGGTCTTGGCGCCGCCAGGTGTGGCCTCCCAAAACCACAAAGTTAAAGATTCAGATACGAACTATGTAGGTGGTTGGAGAGAAAGCAGTGAGTAGGTGTTTACCTGGCATGTGGCTGACCTGGCTTTGATCCCCAGCATCACATGGTCCCCCAATCCCTTCCTGGCGTAATTCCTGAGCACAGAGCCAGGGAATAAGCCTGGAGCACTGCCAGGAGCACCCCCCAAATGACAAAATACTGTATAGGTATTCCTGGCTGTGCCTGTTTGATTGGACATGGCAGGTGATTCTGGGTGATCCGGACATGCTTATTTTATTCCTCATATGAAGAATGGTCAGTGGAGTCTCATAATGGTTTGAGGCTATTCATATTCCTGGAGCAAGCAGATGCCATAGGGCTACACTGGCACGTGACAGGGACAAATGGAACGCTACTGGCGCCCGCTAGAGCAAATTGACCAATAACGGGATGTCAAGTGATCGAGTGATGAGTGAATGGTGTCTGCACTTCCAGACTCCCTTTTCCCACCCAATCGCCTCCCACGCCATGCTAACAGGAGTGCTTGGTGTTTGAAAGTTGGGAAGCTGTACAGAGGTGTCCACAGAGGGACAGATGGGACAGGACTGGAAGGTGAGGGGCTCCGTCAGGACTTCCCAGCCTGTGGCCTTAGAGCCTGGCTCCTCCCCTGTGAAATGGGTAAAAGCTGCCGGGTTGCTTGGCGCCGGTCCACATTGGGAGATACTCCCACAGCCCCCACCTCCTCTGCCGCTTCACCACCAGCCCCCGCCCCAGCCCACCTTGAGGAGCTCAGGCGCCTGCTTCTTGAGTTTCTCCATCTTCCACTCGTTCTCGCAGGGGTTGAGCGAGGAGGGCGGCGCAGTGCAGGAGCAGCGGCAGTCAGCACCGGAGCTGACCGTCTCCACCGTGTAGAAGTCCTCCACGCGCACGCCCGCTGCGCACTCGGCTGCACGCATCCTTGCTCAGCGGCCGCATGATGCATTTGCAGCGGCAGTCGGAGCCCTCTGAGGTCATGCGCACCTGGTCCCCCTCGCCGAACACCTGCGGGGAGGCAGGGGTGAGCCCAAGGCTGGAAGGGCCGGGGAGGGCCATGCAGCGCCCAGTCTGTGCGCTTAGGGTGCGCATGGTTAAAACCTTAAGTAATCTGGGGTGAGTACAGCGGGTGGAGTGTTTGCCTTGCACTTGGCAGACCTGGGTTCGATCCCGGCATCCCGTATGGTCTCCCCAAGCACCGCCAGGAGTAATTCCTGAGTGCAGAGCCAGGAGGAACCCCTGAACATTACTGGGTGTGACCCAAAAAAGCGGGAAATAAAAGATGAAACATTCTTCCAATGAAACAGAAACCTTGTAACAGTAAGAACACTATTTTGTTGTTGTTGTTTTTTTGGATGACACCCGATGATGCTCAGGGGTTACTCCTGGCTCTACACTCAGGAATTACTCCTGACAGTGCTCGGGGACCATATGGGATGCTGGGTATAGAAACCAGGTCGGCCGCATGCAAGGCAAATGCCCTACCCACTGTGCTATCACTCTGGCCCCAATTATCACAGTTTTTAATAATATAATTTTTATTTAATTTTTTTGGGGGTCACACCCGGCAATGCTCAGGGGTTTCTCCTGGCTCTGCACTCAGGAATTACGCCTGGCAGTGCTCGGGGACCATATGGGATGCTGGGGATAGAACCCGGGCCAGCATGGGCCGACCAGCGTGCAAGGCAAACACCCTACCCACTGAGCTATCGCTCCGGCCCCCAATAATATAATTTTTTTTTTTTGCTTTTTTTTTTTTTTTTTGGTCACACCGGCGATGCTGAGGGGTTTCTCCTGGCTCTGCACTCAGGAATCACTCCTGGCGGTGCTCGAATAACGTATATTTTTTTTTTTTTTTTTTTTTTTTGCTTTTTGGGCCACACCCGGCAATGCTCAGGGGTTACTCCTGGCTCTGCACTCAGGAATCACTCCTGGCGGTGCTCGGGGGACCATATGACCATATGGGATGCCGGGATCGAACCCAGGCCGGCACAGGCCGGCGCGCCAAAGGCAAACGCCCTACCCACTGGGCTATCACTCCGGCCCCTCGAATAACATAATTTTTAAAAAGTGTTGTGGGCTAGGGATGTTGCTCAGTGGTGGACCACTTACCTTGCACAAGGCTCTGGGTTCCATTCCTAGCAACACACACACACACACACACAAACACACGTCTCTATATGCCACACTGGGTGTTCAGCGCTATTCTGGCCTCCAATGCTCCGGGAAAACATGCAGTGCAGGGGATCAGTCCTGGGGTTCCTACATGCAGAGTTTGTGCTCTGGCCTTTTGAGTTCTCTCCCCTGTCCTGGTACCTGCAGGAAGGCGGAGCCAGCAGGAGGGGAGGCAGAGCCCAGTTTGTGGAGGTTGAGAGCCGGCTGCTTCCCAGGGTTTCTTCCCGAAAACACTGGGAGTCCTGGAAGGTTGGAAGCAGGAGGCCAGGAAGGAGCGGAGCCAGGGAGGGAGGCAGCCCCAGGGAGGCAGCACCGAATAAGAACATGCTGGGTTTCCCGGTGCTCCCCTCAGCCCTGCCCCTCCCGCAGGATCACTTCATCCTGCCCCAGCTCCTGCTCCCGCCCGCCCGGGTCCCCCTTCTCAGTTAGGGAGGCCTGTGGGGCGTGTCCGTGTGAACAGGCCAGGGCTCCTCTCCCCCACTCCAGCCTCACCCCACAACCTCCACACGAGGCTGCTACATTCCTTCCCTCCTCCATGACGTGCTGCCTCCTGAGGGGGACAGCCAAGGGCCTGATTGGGAAGGGGGCCCAGCTCCCTGGGCAGCTGCTGGGAGTCCAGGCAGGATCCGGCCTCTGTGGTTTCTACTCCCTGGTGCCCAGGTCCCAGCTCTCAGACCTCCTCCCTCTTTGATGCGCACACACATACACACACACGCACACACACACACGCACACACAGGCTCTGAGACTGAATCTGGCCAATGCAGGCAGTGCTCCAGGCCTAAGCACAGGTCATTGCTAAGGAGTCTCCACTCTGGGCGGCCACCATGAGCCCCTTCATCCCCTTTGCACATTATTCCTCCTCTCCCGGTTCTCTCTCCAACCCCATTTTAGAGAGGAAAAACTGAGCCTCAGAGAAGATTAGGCATGTGCCCCGGCTCACAAGTGCGGCCGACCCCACCGGTCAGCGTGTTTGTTTTTCCCCCCGCCATCTGTAATCCCAGGCCAGGCTCCTCCTCCACTGCTTTGGGAGGGATCGTGGAGGGAACAGGGACATGGGATCAAGTCTCCCGCTGGGACTGGCCTCTCTGCATGAGGGCTGGCGTTGCCTGGCGTTGGTGCCAAGCAGGAAGGCCAGTGGCTCATAGCCGCAGTCCCCACCTGTCAGCAGCCACACTCAGCACCCATTGCTAGTGCCCAGACTTATATGTGGTTTGTGTTCAAAAGCCCCTGGGGCAGGGGTGGGGCAGCAGGGAGCTGGCTCAAGGGCTCAAGGGTGTTGGAGCTACAGGTGGCCACACGGGCCCTAAGCGCTGTGCGGGAGTGATCACAGCCTTGAGCAAGCACTCTTGGGTGTGAGCCAGGGGATGGCTCAGTGGCAAAAGTCCTGTTTTCAGGTGTGAGGCCCAGCCTTTGACCCCCACTGCTGCTCACACAAGCTGGTTCCCGGTGTGTTATCCTGGCACCACGGCAGCCTGCTGAGTGCAGACTCTGTACTGCTCAGGGAGCGGCCTCCCCCATGAGCCTCTGGCTGGACAGTGCAGGGCAACCGCACAGCTGACCAAAGGGGAGACCCCGGCCAGCATCACAACCATCATGTGAGTCGCGCTGCAACAGCACAACCATACGTGAAGGCAGCATGACCATGTGGGTACGTGCACGCCAGCACCACTACCACATGTGTATATACATGGCAGCCGTGTACATACGTGGTGCAGCATTAGAGTAACTGCAGTGATGAAGAGGAAGGACTCCCACCAGGAGGTCCCTGGGCATTTGCAAGAACATCCCACAGCGAGCTAGAGAGAGGGGGGTTGGGGGAGGGGCAACGGGAGCTCTAGAAATAGAGCAAAGGGTCCCTCCTTGGAGGCTGCATCTTCCCTCTTCTCTCATGGCCAAGCCAGATCCATCCAGAGGCACTGGCCACACTGTCCGTGCCCTTCTGCAGCAAACCACACCCCTACCAGCCACTGCCGCCTCCCCATAGGCGCCCCAAATGCGATGCATCCAAAAACTGGACCCGGCTTCTTCTCCTAGCTCAAGAAGCGACCCACCCTCCTGGCCGGCTGAGATCACCAGGCCACCTTCTTCCCTGTGCACCCCATCAGCCTGCTCTCTCCGCCCCTGCCCTCCGCTGTCCCTGCCCAGGCCTCACTGCTCTCGGGACGAGCCTGAGGAGGCGCCAGTGCGCTGCTGCCTGGGCCGGTCTTCCCAGAGCTCCTCTTCAGCTGTCTCGTGCTCCACAACCCTTCCCGGCTCCCTGTCACCTCCAGGAGTTCTCATCCAAGGCTGTGACTCAGTGGTACTTGGAGTGCTCTTTAAGAATGCAGAGGCCCTGGGCGGCATGCGGCCGGCCCATGCCAGCCCGGGTTCGATCCCCCGAGCACCGCCAGGAGTGATTCCTGGGTGCAGAGCCAGGAGTAACCCCTGAGCACTGCCGGGTGTGACCCCCCAAAAAATAAAAATAAAAAAAGAATGCAGAGGCCCTGGGCCAGAGCGAAGCCCAGCGGGTAGGCGTTTGCCTTATGCGTGGCTGGCCCATGCTGGCCCGAGTTCGATTCCCGGCATCCCATATGGTCCCCCCAAGCACCGCCAGGAGTAATTCCTGAGTGCAGAGCCGGAGTGCAGAGCCAGGAGAAACCCCTGAGCATTGCCGGGTGTGACCCAAAAAGCAAAAAAAAAAAAAACAACAAAACAAAACACACAAAAAAAAACCTGGGAAGCTCTTCAGCCTGGAAGATTTGAGCTGCCACTGGCTCTTTGGAGTCTCAGTGTTCAAATCTGTCACATGGGGGGCAGGTTGAAGCCCGGCAGGAGGGTTGGGTGAGACCCAAGAAAGAAGGGCTGGGAACAGGGCTGGGCGCACAGGGTGCTCCCTGGGGCTTCGTCTTGCCAAGGGAGTGTTTGGGCAAGATCTTCCCAGCAGAGAGACCCTGGGGGCCTGGCCCAGCCATTATGGTCCCTCTGTAGCCCTGGGCTGCTCTGGACACTGTTTCCAATTACACCCACGGGCGGAAACTCCCTAAGTGGAGTCGCAGCAACACCTAAGCCCCAGGGATCAGCCTGGCCTGGAATCTGGGCTCCAGCCCCAACCCCAGACACCACCAGCCTTGCTCCAGTCTCTCCAGCGCCTCCCCCTTACTCCCCCACCCAGGTCCCTCACAGCAATGCCCAGAGATGTCCCTGTTGACCAGCCCCCAGATGCAGAGAGGAATGAGACACCAGAAAGACACACACCTTTCACCGGTTGGGAGGCAGAGGCTGAGACACGGCTCTCCACCACATTTCAAGGACATATAGCAAAAACCAGATTCCAGGGCCAGAGCCCAGCAGGTAGGGCATTTGCCTTGCATGCAGCCGACCGGGTTTGATCACCGGCATCCCATATGGTCCCCCAAGCACGGCCAAGAGTAATTCCTGAGCCAAGAGCCAGGAGTAACCCCTGAGCATTGCCAGGTGTGACCCAAAAAGCAATAAATGAATGAATGAATGAATAAATAAATAAATAAATGAATGAATGAATGAATGAATGAACAAATAAAAGCAGATTCCCAAAGGTGGCTGGTGCTAACCCTGGGTGTCATGTGTGACCAGCCTGCCCAGCCTACATGAACACCAGGGAACCATAAGCTCCTCACTGGTTCCTGAGTGGGGACCAAGGGCTTGCTTAGCCTGAATGCTGTTATCAGACAATTAAAACATGTTCACAAGGAGCTGGTCAGACCCCGAGTTCAACTGAGTGCTGGGGTGAGCTGTCTCCCAGAAAGTAGTGGGGAGGAGAGAAAATGGACTTTGATAGGCTGAAATGGGGCCAACTTAACCCGTAACGGACTGAGAAAAACTTCAAGTCCCAGGCTGACCCTTAGAAAGGATTTGACCCCTTCCTCTCCCCTCCAGCCCCCAATCAGACAGACTTGGAGAGGAAGAAGGACACAAACAACACTTTCTCTGAGGCGCCAGCAGGCGCCCAGCAGTGCTGAGGAATGTAGAGTAACTCACTTGATTTTTATTTTTCCCAGCTGGGTGGGGGTGTCTGGGGAGGGTTATGTTGGGTGCCCCCAATTCCCTGACTGCGCACTCTCCAAACTCTGGGATGGTCTCCCCACCCCATCAGCCCAGCCATTTCCAAAGCATTGACACATACACGCACACATAGGCACACACATCCAGCTGGGTCCCAGAGTAAGTAAACACACACACAGAGCTGGTTTTGGAGCAACTACACACATGCACACTCTTCACGCGCGCCAAACACACACACACACACACACCAGCGAGCGTTTGACATATACACTGCCCCCAGCAGGGTCCTAGAGCAAGTAAAACACACACACACACACACACACACACACACACGTAGACAGGCTGTGGCAAGTGTTTGCTGACTCACTCCATAAGCAGTGCTGGGTTTTCTTTGGCTTTGGTTTGATGCAGACCCTCCCCCATAAACTCTTCGTCCCTCAGCATGGCCCCTCCGCATGGCTCGGAGATGCCGAGGACCAGATCCTCCTCCTAGCTAGAGAGAAGTGGCAATGTTCCCATCTGGGGAGCTGCGTTTTTTTTCAGCTCACTTATTTCCCTCCTAGAGCCACCGCAGAGGATGGTGGATGGAAACCCAGGTACTGTTCTTCAGGTGGGGAAAGTGAGGTGCGAGAGATCCACAGTGATGTGCCTGCAATCACTGAAGCGCCAGAAGCCAACTTGCTCTCTCCCCCCTTGCTTTCCCCCATTCTCTCCGGTCTCTCTGAGCACACGCTGGAGACTGCAGCCCGTGTCCTCAGCCCCTGAGCTCTGGGGGCTCCTGCTCTGTGGGTCTCCCACTGCTCCAGTGACCCTCTGCACTCAGGAAAGCGGCCAGACAGGGAAAAGCCCCGACTTTGCTCAGGACACAGCGCCCTTCCCGCCCTTCACTCTCTGGCCTTCCTCCTTGTCACTGGGGTCTCTTCCAGAGCGCCCCTCATGGTCCCCCTCACTGACCCTCAGGGCTTGCTCGAACTTTAGCTCCCTCGTAAGATTCATGATCCACTCTTGTGTAGTTGTGCACATGTGCACATGTTTGACAAGTGTGCAGCTGAGTATTGTTTTTTTGGGGGATGATGGTGGTTCTTTTTTTTTTCTTTCCTATTTGTTTTTCTTTTTTAGGTTACACCAAGCAATGCTCCGGGGGTTACTCTTGGCTCTGGAATTATTCCTGGTAGTGCTCAGAGGACCATATGGGATGCGGGGATCGAACCCCGGTGGGCGGCTTGCAAGGCAAACGCCGGCCAGCTGTACTGTCGCTCCAGCCCTGGAGATGGGGTGGGGGAGACACTTTCAAGCTGAGGGGTGCTGGCCGCAGGTCACCTGCTGGGAGGTGGAGGTGGGATTTGAATCTAGATCCCTGGACAGCAGCACTGAGAACGGAGCAAGGGTGTCCAGCGCCCTGTCCTCCAGCGGCAGGATGACCAGCCCAGGCTGGGGATTAGTGGGGAAAGATCTAGGGGCCCAGCACAGTCGGCAAGCCTTGGCCAGGCGCATCCCAGCCAGCCTGGAATCGCCAGGTGGGTTACACAGAGTGTGCCCTCATGGGTTCCGTAGGCCTGGGAAACCTTAAGCCAGATCTCTGCTTAAAGCCGTTTCTGCCCTTTGGAGTCATAGTCCAGTGGGTATAGGGCGTTTGTCTTGCGGCTGGACCCGGCTTCGATCCCCGGCATCCCATATGGTTCCCCGAGCACCACCAGGAGTCATTCCTGAGCGAAGAGCCAGGAGAAACCCCTGAGCATTGCCGGGTGTGACCCAAAAATCAATTAAAAAAAAAAAGGCTGTCTCTGCCCAGGGTTCTGGGAACTCTCTGCCGAAGCTAGGGCGTCTCCTCCCATCTCCAACCCCAGTTCCCGCTCCTTGACCCCGAGTTTCAGCCTTTGCATTGCGCACCGGGACACGCGCCCCAACCAGCGTCACGCGCCCGCCTCCAACCCCGCAGCTTCCGCGCTAAACTCCAGGTCCCGTCTGCTTTCTCCAGTTCCTCGGCTCCCGGCCCCAGGGCGCCCTTTTCGGGGACCCCTCCCTGCCCCCCCAGCCACAGCGCCCCCTCGCGCCGGGTCTCCCTCGAGCGGCTCCTGGGTCTGAGCGCGCGTACCTGAGCGTCAGGGCGCACCGCGGTGGCGCGCAGCAGCAGCAGGAGCAGCAGCGGCAGGAGCCGGGGCAGCGGCCGGGCGCGGGGCGGGAGCGCGGCCGTGCTCATGGCGGGGCACACACGGCGGGCACTGCGGGCTGGGCGCGGGCGGCACTGCGAGCTCCGTGCCAGCTCTGCGCGCTCCGTGCAGCTTCCAGCCCGCCCGCCACTCCCCGCCCGGAGCCGCATCCCCCACGCTGGGGGCGGGGCTCGAGTGCACGGCGGGGCGGGGGCGGGGGGCACCGGCCCGGCCGTGCGCTCGCAGTGGGGCTCTGCCCACACCAAAGAGCAGCTCGGAGGGACGCACGCTCACGCGGAGCGCACGCAGGGCTGGGTCGGAGCCTTCTGGAGCAGCCGCGGGAAGGGGAAAGAACAGCTGCGGGCTGGGTCTGGCAGGTGAGGGTGATAGCGGGTGTCCCCCTAATCGCTTTGTGCTTCAGTTTCCTCTCCTGGAAAATGGGGAATTCATCTGGGGCCGTAGACATAGATTACCGGGTACGGCGCTGGCTTTGCACGTGGCCAAAATCCGATCACCGGCACTATGTACTGTTCTGTGCCCCCGCCAGGAGTGATCCCTGAGTGCAGAGCCAGTAGTAAACCCTGAGCACGGCCGGGTGTGACCCACCCCCCACATACACACACTCACACAGAAAAGTGCTGGTGAGGGAGCAGTGCTGGCCAAGCATTCCCTCTCGTCCCCCTCATCCCTCCTATCAAAACCAACCTCCTCCCTCCCCATCCAGCGCCGGTTAATACCGAGCCAACAAAAACCGAGAAGCCCTCTGGGGTGCCTTCTCACGTTGTCTCTCCCATTCTTTTCCAGAAATGCCCTCTGGGGTGTCTCCGGCCCGACTGTGATGGAATTCCAGTTGGGGGCCCTGATCCCCTCCTCAGAACTCGCCTTTCCGGCTTCCTACCCCATTCGTTGCCTTTTTTGGCAGAGCCAAGGATTGAACCCACGTCCTGCCTGACCCTCCGCGGTGCAGACTCCTTCCCTATCTACTCCCCCAATTCAGGAAGCCGCCAGAGCTCAAAAACTGAGGGGCCAGAGTGATAGCATAGCGAGGAGGGCGGTTCCCTTGCACAGGGCTGACCGGGGTTGCATTCCCTGGCATCCCATATGGTCACGGCCAGGAGTAATTAATGAGCAAAGAGCCAGGAGTAACTCCTGAGTGTCGCGGGTGTGACCCAAAAAAGCCAATAATACTAATAACAATAAAAGATCAATTATTTAAGAAAAAAACTGATTCCTAGGGGCTGGAGGGATAGCACAGCGGGAGGGTGGTCAGTCATTGGCATCCATATGGTCCCGCAACACCACCAGGAGTAATTCCAAACACCACCAAGAGTAATAACCGAGTGTAGAGCCAGGAGAAACCCCTGAGCATCGCAGGGTGTGACCCAAAAAACAAAACAAAAGCAAAAGCAAAAAACAACCACCCTGATTCCTCTTTGTGTCCCAAGTGTCACAGCCCCCTTCCCTCGGACCCCCAGGCACCCCTCTTAGTAGTCAGTCTCATTGCCTTTATGGACATAACTTCCGGGTCCCTTTCTGGATGGTGTGTTTCTTCATGGGGGAGGCACACGCCTTCCTTTGGGAGAGCATCACAGGCACACCGTGACTCTTCCCTCGAGCAACTGCAGCGGTTCCTGACCCTAATCTCAACTCTACCCCAGAGCTGTATCCCCTCTCTGCACCCAAATTCTGACTCTCAAGGGCTGAGAACCAGCAATCTCTTGTAACGAGGTTTCTAGGGATTTAAGGTTTGGGAACTGGTGGAGTTCATGCCCCGGATGAATTCAGGAATGATGTGCAATAGGTGTTTAGTACAAATGAGTTTCCTCCAGAAGCAGCTCTCCTCCCGGGGATGCATGAGGGTCATTTCACAGACGTGTGAAATGAGGCTGTATTCTCGTGGGTAGACTGTAAAGGGACACAGGAAGTTGGGAGGGTGATGAGGGCTTTCACAGCAACCTATTGTATTCTGTGATTGGTCCTGTGTGTTCTATGGAGTCAAAGAACAGACAGAATATTCTTAAGATACATGGAACATGGAAGAAGGTGTGTGTGTGTGTGTGTGTGTGTGTGTGTGTGTGTGTGTGTGTGTGTGTGTGTGTGTGTGTGTGTGTTCCCATTTCCTACATTTAGCTCCTGGCACAGGCTGGCTGACTTGGTCCCAGCACAGCAAGACTGGTTCCCCGAGAACACTGCCCCCTGCTGGCTGTTCCCTGTTCAGAGCGATGGTCTCCCCAAGGCTCTCCCCACCCTAAGCCCCAGTGGTCATCTGGGTTCCAAAACCTTTGTACTTGCCATTCCTCCACATGAACCACCTCTCTGAGTCACCCCTACCCAGTCTTCCCGTTTCGTTCTCCTGTTCCTCATGGCAGCGCCTCCCCTATTCACCACCCCAATCAAAATGAGTCTAGAGTCAGAAACTTGTGCAAGTGTTCTTGGGTGTGGCATCGCCTACAAATGGCGGGTCTAGGTGGCTGGTTTGGCTAATGTCTGTCTCCCCTCAGCACTGGGCAAAGCCCTTGTAACGGTTCCTCCCCGTCTCCCTGAACCATCTGTCGGTCTGTCTGGTCTGTCTCTGGTCTGTCTGGTCTGTCTCTGGCCTCAGGGCTCCCCTGCAGAGCCCTGCTCCCTCCTTTTCTTTCCAGCTCTTCTCATATAGGTCCAGCCAGTGGCGTGAAAGTCTCTTTCCCCACCATCCCAGTCTGAGTATTCATTTGCAAGCTGGGAAAAGTACTGACTTCTCAGGATCAGCGGGAAGAGCTGCCAAAGCCCCTTTGTAGGGCTGTCCCAGGACCCAACATGCCGTAGGCTCGGTCTAAAGCACTCAATACAGAGCAACTTTCCTCACTTCTCTTATTTACTTTTTGGGCCACGCCTAGCATGTTTGGGAGTTGTTCCTGGCTCTGCATTCAGAGATCACTCCTGGCGGTGTTCAGGAAACCAACCATATGGGATGTTGGGAATCAAACCTGGCTGGCAGGTTCAGGACGCCTGCTGTACTCTCCAGACCTCACTTCTTTTACTTCTATGGTAATGGACTCTTAGCAAGAGGGTTTGGATTAGAGGAAGTGCACTTCTGAGCACTATTTAGAGAACACTGAAAACAGGTCCCCAATTTCATTTTTTTGATCACATCTAAAACAATTACTTTAAGGGCTGGAGCGATAGTGTTTACCTTGCATGTGGCTACCCTGGGTTTGATCCCCAGCATCCCATATGGTATCCTGAGCACTGCCAGTAGTAATTCCTGAGTGCAGAGCCAGGAGTAAAACCTGAGCATTGCCGGGAGTGAGCCAAAAACCGAAAATAAAACAATTACTTTGTATTCATCACTTTATATAGTTCTTATAAGAATCCTCTGAGGGAGCAACTGTAATTCCTACCACAAACCAGGCTTGATGGTCAGGGTAAGGCTTAGAGCTATCATGCCTTAAAGACAGCTCTTCGTAGGAAAGTGAGGACAACTTTTCACGTCCTTGGCAGTGAATTCAGGCCTTGGGTTCAGCAGCAGGGCTTTTCACAAGTGAGATCAAGGAAGGCCTTGTAGAGGGATGGGAACTGGCGCTGAGAGCGGGAGGGGGGAGTCCACTGCTGATGTGTGATGAGAGGGGGGGAGTCCACTGCTGATGTGTGATGAGGGGGGGAGTCCACTGCTGATGTGTGATGAGGGGGGGGAGTCCACTGCTGATGTGTGATGGGGGGGGAGTCCACTGCTGATGTGTGATGGGGGGAGTCCACTGCTGATATGTGATGAGGCCGGGGAGTCCACTGCTGATGTGATGATGGGGAGTCCACTGCTGATGTGTGATGAGGGGGAGTCCACTGCTGATGTGTGATGGGGGGGAGTCCACTGCTGATATGTGATGAGGCGGCGGGGAGTCCACTGCTGATGTGTGATGAGGGGGGGGGTGGGGGAGTCCACTGCTGACGTGTTATGATAAGCGGGGGGGGGGAGTCCACTGCTGATGTGTGATGGGGGGGAGTCCACTGCTGATGTGTGATGGGGGGGGGAGTCCACTGCTGATGTGTGATGAGGGGGGGGAGTCCACTGCTGATGTGTGATGGGGGGAGTCCACTGCTGATGTGTGATGGGGGGGGAGTCCACTGCTGATATGTGATGAGGCGCGGGGAGTCCACTGCTGATGTGTGATGAGGGGGAGGTGGGGGGGAGTCCACTGCTGACGTGTTATGATAGCGGGGGGGGGGGGGGGGAGTCCACTGCTGATGTGTGATGGGGGAGTCCACTGCTGATGTGTGATGAGGGGGGAGTCCACTGCTGATGTGTGATGAGGGGGGGGAGTCCACTGCTGATGTGTGATGAGGGGGGGAGTCCACTGCTGATGTGTGATGGGGGGGGGGGGGAGTCCACTGCTGATGTGTGATGAGGGGGGGAGTCCACTGCTGATATGTGATGAGGCGGCGGGGAGTCCACTGCTGATGTGTGATGAGGGGGAAGTGGGGGAGTCCACTGCTGACGTGTTATGAGAGCGGGGGGGGGGGAGTCCACTGCTGATGTGTGCTACAGGGCTTCTTCCCGTCTTGAAGGACACCTGGGACTTTCTTTTTTGGTTTGCTATTTTGGGGCCTCGGCTGGCGGTGCTCAGGGGTTCCTCCTGGCTCTACTCTCAGGAATTCCTGACAGTGCTTGGGGAACTTATGGGACGCTGGGGACTGAATCCAGGTCAAGGCACGTGCAAGGCAAATACTCTGCAGCCTGTGCTGCCCTCTCGCCTCCTCACTGGCCTCTGCCTTCACAGAAGCCCCAGGACCTCCGAGGGTTCAGTGGGGCCTCTCTGTTCCCTTCCTTGGTTTCTGGGCCACATCTGGCCATAGTCAGGACTTCCTCCTGGGGATGCATGAGGGACCCTATGAAGTGTGGGGGGATTGAACCCAGCTTGGCCGCGTGCAAGGCAAGCGCCCTTCCTGCTCAACTACTGCACTTTATTTTTTAATTTTATTTATTTATTCGTTTATTTATTTATTTATTGCTTTCTTTTTTGGGTCACACCCGGCAATGCTCAGGGGTTTCTCCTGGCTCTGCACTCAGGAACCACTCCCGGAGGGGATCACTCCCGGCGGTGCTGGGGGGGGGCAATCAATAATCGAACCCTGGTGGGCACGCGTCGGCAAACGCCCTACCCGCTGGACTATCGCTCCGGTCCCAACTCCTGCTCTTGAGTGGGGCCGCTTAGCCCAAATGGATCCCAGGGCAGGGAAAGTCTGGTGAAGAATGGAAATCGGGCGAAGGAAGGTCGCTAGACAGAGTCTAGAACTCAGAGCTAGCATGTCTGCGGACTCTTCCTACACTGAATTAACTTCTCTGCTCTCTTGGCTGGGGAATGGAAGTGCGGGGGACTCAGCGGGGCTGTAGATCCTGGGAGAGAGTAAGTCCCTGAGAAGATCGCTGACTTGTGAACAGGGAACAGAGCATGGGAATGCGCTGCGTGCGGCGGGCAGCAGCCCAGCGGGACGGAGTGCGGGGTTCTGGGCTGAGTGACGGTCAGCACAGCACTGGGGTCCCCTCCCCAGATGTGTGAAAGCAACCTCCCCTCCCCGCAGCCCCCAGCAGCGGCAGGCTCCTCTCCTCCTAAGGGCGCAGGAACGGGAAGCCAATGTTGGCAAGAAAGCATTGTTGCCGAGAAACTACCCCGCAAGTTCAGGGAAGCGTTGCAACGTGATGAGCAATGTGGCCGGGGGTCAGCGCACTCGGGGATGCGAACGCCAGGCCGAGGGCTTGGAAATAAAAACAATGAAGCAAGGAATGACACAGGCCAGCCAACGGACTAGTAGCGGGGCGGGGAGTGGGCAGAGCAGCGGGGACGCGGCCCGCGAAGCTCCCGTGCTCCTGTTCTTTGTCTTCCAGCAGCCAGGTAGGGCTCAGACCCCGGGCAGCAGCCGCGGTGGACGCGACCCTCCGACGGTCCCGGAGACCGACGCTCCGAGCGCCCGAGGCTGGTGGGCGCGCGCCACCTGGTGGCTGCTCGAGGGCTCAGCAGCGAGCGGGAGAGACGGTGCAGAGCCCGGCTTTCGCCCCGGGTAAACTGAGGCGGGCTGGGAGCGGGAGCTGGAAGGCGTGCGTGCGTGCGTGCGTGTGTGTGTGTGTGTGTGTGTGTGTGGCGTTGGGACCTTCCCAGTGCCCCCTCCTGTCCCAACCCTATTTTACATAAAGATGGACCGCGGGGAAGAGAAGCCGCTCCAGCTCGCCCGCGGCCGCTCCCAGGCGTCCCGCAGGAGCCCGAGCAAATTTCCTTTCAAAGGCAGCGTCCTCAATGGCTCCAAACTCGGTCCGCCGTTCTATTCTTGGGGCAGGGGCGAAATGAAAGAGAAGGAAGAGAAAACTGTGCTCTTTCCCGCCCACCCGGAGGTAAAAAACCTTTAAAGAATAGCCCGGAAAGCGGCGTTTTATAGATTCCATTTGCATACGAACGCAGTCACCTCGCGGTAAACTCCGGTCCTTTAATCTCGGGTCCAATTTGCGGCGAAGCCGTGGCGGGCCGGCCCCGGGGAATGCCCCGAAGCCCCGCCCCTCGGCCCCGCCCCGGCCCCGCCCACTGGGCCGGGCTTGGCTGCACGTGCTCGCCGGCTGCTGCTCCGCGACCCGCCTCCGGGGGCGGCCGAAGACGCCCCGCGCGCTCCGGGACGCGCAGCCAGGCGGGCCCGCTCGGCCGGAGCCGGGCTTCCCTCGCCTCAGGGGTTGACGGTCCGGGCGCGCGCGCAGCCTCTCCTCAGCGCGCGTCCGCTCGCCCCTCAGGGTGGCGGCGTCCCGCGGGCGCGCCCGGCCGGGCGAACTGCATCTCCCAGCGTGCCCCCGGGCGGTTGCAGCGCGGCGGCGCGTGACGTCGGGGGAGGGAGCTGGCCAGTGCTGAGGGGGCGCGGCGCGGAGGGGCGCGGAGCCGGCGGCTCGGGGCCCAGAGAGCGCGGCGGCCGGGAGCCCGCCGGCCCCTGACAGCCCCCTCCCCGGCGGGCGACGACGACGACGACGGCGAGGACGCCGGTCATGGCGGAGCGGCGAGGCCGGCGCGGGCCCTGAGCACTGCCGCATGGAGCGGGACGAGCGGCCGCCCAGCGGAGGGGAGGCGGCGGGGGCTCGGCGGGGTTCCTGGAGCCCCCCGCCGCGCTCCCCCGCCGCCGCGCAACGGTAGGTGAGGGGCCCTGCCGCGGGCTCTCCTCCTCCCCCCTGCCCTGGCTCTCACGCCGGGCCCCCTCAGCGTGGACCTTCACCGGATCCCGCTGGGCGCCGACCCTCGCTCCCCGGGTCCCCCTGGGCGCGGACCCTCCCCTGCGGCCCGGGTCCCCGGCGCCGACGCTCCTCCCGCGGGTTCCCTCGGCCCCGACCTTCGTTTCCCCCTCCCCCGCGCAGGCCTCCCCTCCCCCCGGCCCTGCGTCCCTCCCCCGGTCCCCTCTGCCCGGACCCCTCTCCCCCTCCCCGGTCTCCTCCGCGCGGTCCCTCCTCTTCCCCTCGGGTCCCTTCTGCGCGGCCGCCCCTAATTCTGGGCCGGGCGCGGGGGTCCCGCTGCCTCGCGCCGGCCTCCTGGGGTCCCCTCTGCGGGGTCGCCACCCGCCTCCCCTCCTCCCCCACCGAAGGTTTTCGGCGCTGGCCACTCCCGTCCCTTCCCCCACCCGGTCCCCTCCGCGCTGCCCCACGCGGGTCCCCTCCGGCCCTGCCGTCCCGACGCCACACCCCGGCCCCCCGGGCTCTCGGCGCCCCTGGCCCTCCGCCCCGCGCCCCTCGCCCGAGGGTCCCCCGGGACTTTGGCCCGACCCCCAGAACCCCGTGTCTTGGGCGCAGCTCCGCGCGCTCGGGCCCGGCTGGGTCTTTTGGGGACACCTGCCCCTGGCGGCCGCCGCGGCCCCACCTCGCTGCCCGCTGCCCCTGGGCCACCGCGGGGTCGGGCCCGGGAATTCCTCACCTGGCCGGGCCCTTCCCACCGCCCTGGCCCTGCCCTGGCGGCCGCCCGGGGTCCCCCAGGTTCCCGGGCGGCTCTCGGCGGGTGGGGCGGGGGTCCCGCCTGGCCCTCCTCCCCCTCGCCGCTCTCTCCCCCGCGGGGGGCTTTATTTGTATCTGTTTGATATTTTCCCCCTCGGTGTTTGCAGCGGAATGTTTTTATTGGTAACGCGTTAGGCGCTTTTGTGAGGTCGTAAAAGGTGAACTTTTGAACTTGGAGAGCGCCCTGGAGCAATTAGCGCGGGCGAGAGCCCCGGGAGGCTGCATTACAAAGGGTGCTGCGGCCGGCAAACGCCGCGGCGCGAACCCCCGTTATTTATTTATCTGCCCCCCCCCGCCCACCTTTCGCGTCGCCCCACTTCCGAAGAAAGGACGGGCCCGGGGGCCGCGCGCTCCTCCCTCGCCGCGCCATAAACTCGCCCCTCGCCGAGACGCAGCGGCGAGCGGGCTCTAACAAGGACCAGATTCCGAACTGGAGGCAGACCCCGGCCCAGGGAGGCGGCCCTAAACCGTAATTGCTGCCGCGAGAAGTTTCCGACCGGGACGGCGACCTGGCAGGTGTGCGCGAGGAGACCCGGGGCTCGGGGCGCGTCGGCGGCCAGCGCGCCGCGGCCGGCCGAGACCCGGGGGCGGGTCTGCGAGGTGCTTCGTTTATTAACTGATCGGACCTTTGTTGCTGATGCAGCCGGCCTGTTGGTTCTGGTTGCTGTTGTTTTGAACCAGCTAAGGGAGAAGTCTGTTGAGGAGAGCCTGGTTAACTTCCCTTGGTGTTGCTCACCGGATAGATGTTCTCGCCCCGCCAAATTCCCATTTATTTATTTGTTTGTTTGTTTTTACAAAAGATGTCGGTGATACGCGGTGTCTAGGTGGTTGGCAGTCTCAAGGGATGTCTTTGGAGACTAATTTCTGAATGTGACCCTGTTTGAGATCAATAAAACTCCGTGTCACAAAGGAGGAGGCTAGGATCCAGTTAGGGTAGGAGAGAGTGCCAATGGAACAAAGGGTTTTTTAGTAAGCTTTTTGACTTTTTAAGCTTGTTAAGTGAAGGTTTGGTATTAACGTGTGAATGCTGTCAATTCTGATCTAAAATTGATCCTGCTGTATTTTCCTCCCTCCTCTAAAACTCAGCAGTCAGATCTTGTCTTCCAACTCGGATTAATGTGTACACGTTTTCATAGTGCCTCTCTATGTGTGAATACTTCCTGTCCCCACCTGTGCATAATACATCAGATGATGGGTTTTGCTGTAGGATTTTCAGTTCTGCTTGAGAATAATGTTCTAAGGAAGTCTAAGAACTGCATTTGCGATTAATTATTCATTAGTACATTTTAAGGAACTCAATGGTAATTTTAACTCTTAATCAAATTTCCCATTTATAGTCTCATTTCCTCAGTTGGTCAGAACCATTTAAAAGAATGTTATCGAGCAATCCATTTAGGCTTCCATGGCTCTAATACATCATTCCAATTTAGTGCTACCAGGTTTGTTTTGTTTTTCGGTTTAAAAGAGCAGGAATTTTTAGCAGTTTGATGGGTATAAAAGGAAATGGAAAAGGTTTGATTGTTGTGAGATGTTTAATTTTTTAGTGCAAAGCAAGCATTGTGTACTGTTTTATGTTCGTTATCCGTAATATCAGAAAACGTGCCACGGAAAATGTGGCAAGACTAAAAGAAAATCTTTAGTGAGTACATTTTTTTATACTTCCTAATTACTGATTTTCTTCCAGAGTAAATTAAATTATCTGGGCTCTAAGCAGGGAAGATGAATTCTAACTTTCTACCCCTACTGTTATTTGTGTGACATAATTGCAGCAGAAAAGCTATCTAGATAAGGAGGTATTTTGGTTTGGCTCATGGAATAAGCTCAAGGGGGAATTTTAGAAGCGTTTCCTTCTGGAACTGCCATTGATCTGAATTTACAGTCCTTTAAATGGTTTTTTATTATTCCGTTGGAATAAGGTTGCAAATCTTTTTGATGCACCATCATCCTTCCAGGAATTCTTTGCTGACTTGACTGCTAGGTATTTTCATTTGTTGCTTGTGGATTTTCATAAGAAACATGCTCAGTTGTAATAGTGGTTTACTACATTTTGACTTTTTTTTTTTCTTTTTGGGTCACACCCAGCAATGCTCAGGGGTTACTCCTGGCTCTGCACTCAGGAATTACTCCTGGCTGTGCTTGGGGGACCATATGGGATGCTGGGAATCAAACCCGGTCGTGCAATGCAAACCCTTACCTGCTGTGCTATTGCTCCTGCCCGGTTACTATGTTTTGGGGTTTCAAAGGCAAACAAAAGATTTGTGGTAATATGTGCTGAATATTGCATTTATTGATTTTATTTAAGAAAGGAGGAAATTGAATTAAATGTTTCAAATAAAGGAAGGTTACAAGCCATAAGCAGTAGTTAAATGCATGTAATTTAGTACTTAATGTGAAATTACACTTTAGAGGAAATAGCAAAATTAATCATATGGCATCATGCCTTTTTCTGTCAGTGAGCATGCCAGTCAAATGTTTATCCCAGAAAATACATTAGCAGATATCTTCCATGCAATTTAACTTTTTCAGTTATACTTTAAAAAGTTGATTCTGAGCCACCTCAGAATTTTCTACTTTCAATTCTTCAAAAGTGTACTGTAAAAGTATTTTTTAGTACAAACAACTCCCAGGTTTTTTAAGTAGGTTCTCTAAAGAATACTGAAAGCCAACAATGAACAGATTCATTGGTGATTTGAGCAGCCTAAGTATTTTATGTATAACCACGTTTTCAATCTCAGATTTTTCATTCACAAAATATTTTTTTGAACATAGGTGGTCCAATAATCAAAATATGCTTATTGGTATGCTTCCTAATCTTAATAATTCTGAGTTCTCTGGCACAGAGACGTGTGTTTGTGTGTGCTTGTAAACACAGTTTGCGAAAAGCCCGTTACGTGGGAAGGAGGGACGCTAATGGCAAAATGCTGTTAACAGCTTGCTCAGATCACGTATTTACAAATTTCACTTATTGCTTTATTCTCAATTTCCTTTTTGTATTAAGTCAAAAACCAAAAACACTTTAGATTAACCTACTTTTAGGTTAGTGGAGGTTGGAAGGTAGAATTGCAGGGCTGCTACAAAGATACTGGCAGAACATTTGTTCTACGTGTTGGCTTTAAGTTGCTAATAACGTTTAACAGGTTTGGGATCTGGTTGAGTAATTTCATTCTGTGTTAAGACACCACTTTATTTTTATAATTAGGTGGACATTTGTTGGATTGTGTTGAAAAATTGGTCTGTGTTAATAAATTGTGTTCAGATGGCACAGAAGTTGAGTCAAAAACATTGTAAGTTTGCATTCTGTGAAGAATTAAAGTGTCCTTGACACAATTTTGAACAGAAGGTAGCTATTGAATATGTCCATGCAAGTTGTAATTTAATATACCCAATTCTTGGTAATTTAAAGTATTGCAGAACCAGGTTGTTAAAGTAAATCTGTATTTTCAAGACTTGTATGCTCAGGTCAGCTTTTTCCTGGCTCAGGTAATTAAGAGTTTGTGGATGTCTTTGATTGGTAGAGTTCAGAAATGTTAGAATTATTAAAAGATGCCAGAGAACACTGGGCCAGTAAATTCTTTTTTTGGAGGGAGGGAAGGAGAGTGCCAGTGTCAAGTCCCTGTTACACTTGGAGCTTCAGGTTCAGTTGAATTTAATCTTAAATTGAAAAAGCAAAATACTTTGGTGTGACTTGGATAGGCAGAATTCCTGGACCGGACCTCTGCTTTCTGTTTATTGCGTGTTTTCCAGTGTAACTTGTCTTAAAATAAGGCAGTTAGGCCGTAAATAATGGGAAATTAGCAGAAATCTGCAAGGGTGTGTTTGACTTGCCTTTGCATGTGGTTTAGAAATAACTACTGAGTAGAGCATGAAAGAATAAAATATTTCCAACTTAAATTTTTTCTTTCCTTTCTTGCTGTTACTCTACATCCTGTGTATCTCATCTAAGGAAACAGATTATTTTCATTTGTTCCAATGATTAAAATAAGATTTTAGTATATAACTTGGTAATTCTAATTAACAGTGATTTAGTTGGAGAAGCAGGTAAGAATTTCCCCTACGGATTGCTGGGGAGCTGAATTGCTTTTTTTTTCCCCCCCCAACTGCACCAAATCTTTTGATCCCTAAGCTACAGTGGTTGTCATTTGAGAAAGCAAACAAGGAAAATAAGTTTGAAAATTGCTTAGTGTGAGGCTTCATTTGCGTTTTGGAATTTTTTTTGTTCTTTAAAAAGAGGGAATGATATTTTAGTTATGTGAATAATTATGGGAACCATCAAAATTTATCTTAAAGCAAGTGAACTGACCAAACAGATATAAATAGAAATTCCTTAAAAATTTATTTCTTCTGTAACTTTTTTTTATTATACCACAGTGAAACATACAGTTACAAAGGTGTTCATAATTGGTTCTTGGTAGCACAGTATTCCGGCACCCATCCCTCCACCAGCGCCCCATCACCACCGCCAGTATACCCACACCCCCTCCTGCCCACCCCCAGGCTGCCTCAGTAGCAGGTACCGCCTTTTCCTCTCTTTCTCTGTCTCTGTCTCTGCATCTCTCTCCCCCCCTTCTTTTACACATTGCGGCTAGCCCTGCAGACATTTAGGGTTTATCATGTAAGTCTCTTTGTGTGTATTCAATGGTGAGTTCTAGTCTGACATTACCATTGCCCACACTCGGTGAACACTGGTATATATTTATATCCTGTTCTTCCTGTAACATTTTGAATTGTTTTGTTATTGACAGTTTTAATGTTGCAGATGAGACATTATCTTTTTTTTTTTTTTTTTTTTGCTTTTTTTTTTTTTGGGTCACACCCGCGATGCTCAGGGGTTACTCCTGGCTCTGCACTCAGGAATCACT